>JADLZL010008293.1:0-42613 GCA_015844335.1 Chrysopogon serrulatus | reverse complement strand
CACAATTCATTAATTTCAAATCAGAAAAGAACGAAACTAGTACTGCTTTTCTTTTGAAAACACTGACTATGTGTAGGTACTCCACTTAAAATTATTCAGATCTTATTTGTTTTAAATAAACAATGAGCACGGCTAGGAGCAATAAGGCAAAGAAACAAACCTAATATATAGTTCTGAATAACTATATATAGATAATAAATGTAACACCCTAGGTGTTAAGCATGCATTAGGCACTTAATTAATTAACTTCTAATCATCCATTAGCATGGCATAAGCATCATTGAGTTAAAACCCTAACTTGCATGTCATCGTTTCATGTGTTTGCCTTTCAATTTTAATCTTGCTTGTCATGCTTGCTAATTAGTTAATTAATTACCTTATCAATTGCTTGTTCAAGTTTGGATCCACGTGCCCAGCACTTTGAAATGTTTTAACAAAAATTATTGCAAAAGATTTGGTGCAATTTGAAGCAAAAAATAAAATAGTTTGAAAATTCCCTTTTAATGCCCTTAATTCAAAATGAAATTATAATTCAAAACTTATTTCGAATTTGGACCTGACCCCAAAAATGAAAGTGGTTCAGTTTAAAAAGTTCTACAACTTTTATTTTTGGAACATAACTTGAAAATGCTTTAAATTGCTCAAATTAATATTTTTGACCTGTTTAAATTTAATTTTTTAAAAAGAGAGAAAACTCATCATCACACCCGAGCAGGCCACTTTTGGCCCAGGCTCGCCCGGCCCGCCTTTGCCGCCCACGCCACGCCGCTGCGCCCGCGCAGCCAAGGGTAGCGTTGCGGCGCGTCGCGCCCGTTAGCGCCAGCTGACGCGCCCAAGGTGGCGGCGGACTCCGGCGACGCGGGCCCGCGACTACCATGGCCAAGGCTTACACCGTAGCACCCGCTGCCTTCTCCTCGCTCACTTCGCCTCGCCTCCCTCGCTTTGTCTCTCGCTCTCACGCCAGAGCGGCCAAGAAGCGCCAGCGGAAAGCGGCCCCACAGCCGCCCGCGGTGAAACGCCGTCGCCGCGCCGTTCCACCGCCGCCGCTCCCCCCCGTCTCCACTGGGGCCGCTGGCGCCTTAGCTCCGCCCCTTGCCCTACTCCACACCGGCACCGCACCGTCTGACCACCAGCTAAGGTAAAGGCACATTGTGCCGGATCCGCCACCGTCGCGCCATGGTCGGAGCTCGGGAGCTAAGGCCACTAACGTTCCCACCTCCCCGTCCTCTCTCTCTCTTTCCGTTCCGCTCACAAGACCAAGCACCCGCTTGGCGATGATCGGCAACGGTGAGCTCAATCGGATCGATTAGAGCCTCACCGGGCTCGCCCGCCGCCTTACCGCCGTGCCGCCGCCACTGCCACAACGCCATGCAAGCCGCCGAGCTCCCCGTTAATCTCGGCCGCTAAGCCTGGCCGGGCCCCGCTGCTTCAGCGGGCTTCACGCTCGCCTTACTTCGCCTCGCCCGTTATCGAGATGTTCAGCCGGCCACGTAGTAAGGTAGTCGCCGCCGCCGGCCGCAGACCGCCGCCGCTAGCGCCATCACGGCGCGCAACCAACCCCACCACGGGGTGCGCTCGACAGTGGGGATCACGCCGGGTGCCGACCGACGCCGCTGATTGACCTCACCACCGGCGAGATCCGGCCGTCGGCCTACCGGCGCCGGGCCGACCGACCGGTGGCGCCGGGTTTGACCTCGGGCCCACCACCAGTGACCCATGGTCCACTGGACCGGGTGCACTTAGCACTTTAGGGCCGGGTTTTTGATTTAAATGTTTTCCAGAAAACGGTTTAAATGCTTTTAAATTCATATTTGGTGCAAATGAGATCTAAATTGAGTGAGACTTGTTTTGTTAGGTTTCTAGTGATATGATCTATCTGTGAAAAATGTGAAATGCATTTTTGGTGATACTTTTCTGTGTAGATTTATTTAATTATTGAAAAGGCTAAAATCTATTTAAATGCATGGTAAATTGTATATTACTCAGAAAAATGTGATTCTTCTTTTGTTAGACTTGTTATGTGATGTAGTTTCTAGGAAAAATGTATGCCATACAGTTTCTATGAAATAAATTTGAGATATGATTTAAATGCAATTCTGGGCTGATTCTTGAATGATTTTTAATAAATTAATTATAGAGAGTTATAACCTGGTAATTTTTGATGACTTCTCTTGTGTTAAGAAGTTCTAAAGAAAAATATAAAATCTATTGTTTAACACTTTTCACAGTACAAAGTAGTTAAAAGTGCTTTTCTGTCATGTTGCTTCATCTTTTTTGTGTAGGCTGTTATACGCAGTGAATTGTGATAAAAACTTTACATGGATCTATTTTAGCATGAGGTAGCTACTGTAATTTTTGTAGATTTTTCTGGACTATTTAGACAGAGGTCACAGTTCAAACCTTTAATTTCACATGAAATGATAAGGCTTTGAATTTATTGTTTTAATAAGTTTAATATTGCTTTTTGAGCACTTTTAATTATGATATACTTGCTGGTTATGTTATACAGTACCATAGTTGGTATGTGATGTGTGATTTATGAGTAGTGCTATTTCTCTCATTATGCATGTGTTGTGTGTGTGTGCATACACACACCCACCTTTCTTTATGCACTTCTCTAAGTGGTTAGAGAAGAGATATGCACCTACTCTGTCAAATAAACTGTTAATCATCCTTATTCATGAGCATCGCACCTATGCATTCTTTATGCTTATACATGTGCATCGCATCATACAGGTTCGCAGGAGGGCCCCCCTAGCTTCCCAGTACGAGGAGAATCCAGCAGAGAAGCAGCAGCCGGAGGACCCCGAGGAGGAGCAGGAAGCAGGAGAGGACGACCTGCCCGAGTGTCCGAATTACCACGCCAGCGACTTTGAGCGAGGCAAGCCCCGGAGCATTTCCTTACCTATGCTTTCTAACAGTCTAATTATGCTTTATGATTGATGCATTAAGTGTAGGAGTTGTGTGCAACCGTTGATGCATGATATCCTTGTTTACCCTTGATTTATCCTACCTTGATTACCCTGCTAGTCTAAGGCGAGTTTATTGCTTAGCTTGCTTAGACGGTAAAAGTCGGGTGATTTTCTGTCATCCGCGAGCATAGGTGGTTACTTATGATTGATGAAAAGCTTTGTGTTGATATCATCTGGTTATTGGTTATGGCTCGTGATAATTGGAGAGACCTGACGAGTCTTATGGGGTTGTTGGACCGTAGTGATTACATGCGTGTTGATTAAGGATCGTGCCGTTGCGCGTCCCTCGAGTCATGTTGAACGCATGCCTCACACTTAGCTGGCCGGATAAGTCGTTCCGACCGCGAAGCCTAACACTATCCAAGCCGGCTCTCGATCCGTTCGCACCACATTGGAGATGGATGGGGGATCACGGGGGCGCGAAGAGTAAGTCCGAGGTCCAAAGCATGGTCGGCTAAGGCAGTCGGGCGGCCCCCGGTGCGGTGGTTCCTCGAAAACCGCGTTTTGTTCCCGGATATATGCCACGGTGACCTGTAGCTTACTTTAGCGGATGAATGTGGTTTGTGTGAGGAATACCCCCTGAGCTCAGTAGTAATCGATTCGAATCGCCATCGTTCCTGGACAGTGAACACTTGAGTTGAGCTACGCCATCATAGTAATGATTATGGAATGTGGTTAATGATGATGATGAATTAAGCTGTTATGATTATGGATACTCCTGGATTGCTTAATCATGATTAATATATTATAATGATGCATAGTATAGGTGCTCACCTAACATAAATAGGAATGATTAAGCCGAAATGTCACTATAAAATGGTTACTACTTTGCTTTTTCTCGCAAATGAGTCAAGCTATCCCCCGATAAAGCCCGTTATACTCCTTGGAGTCTTTTTATTTAAGTCGGACGGGTAAGTCTAGCTGAGTACCTTCTCGTACTCGGGGTTTTGTCCCACTTGTTGTTTGTGCGGATGGCCATACCTTCCACGGGTATTATGAGACCTCGCTTATATCCAAAGGGATTAAAGTACCAACGGGCGTGGTCGTTCTTACTATTCTCCCCACTTGCTTTTGTGGATTGATCATCAGACTGGCACTGTATTAAACATTAAGTGTGTGTGGGGGTTGAGCTTTTAAAACTACTTTGCTTTTGCTACTTAAATTCGAGACCTAGTTTGTAATAACTTTTATTTCCGCACTCTGATGTTATCGAACTATTTGTGAATTGTTGTAACGTGTGAATAGTGACGCTAAACTTGTACGATCTTGGTTGATGATGTTTGGTTTGAAATCCTTCGAGATTTCCGGACTACCGGGTTTATAAGGGCTTAAATGTGCTAATTACTTGCGTGGCGAGTGTTTTTTGCACTTATGCTTTTATAAATTGGGCGGTTCTGTTATAATAAACATGTTGATAACATTTTTTAAAAGAACCAGTACTAGTTTCATTTAAAATAAATTAGCAGTGACATTATAGATAGAAAACATGATTTTTTTTTTATTGTTTTATAACTAAATAGAAAGCCACCTTTGAAACCAGCGATGGGATCATTTTTGTCCGTCCGGTTTTGTAGTTCAAAATTGGAAATCCGACCAATTATTGAGAAATATATAGTCTACCTTTAAAATAAATAAGGTTAGAAATCCAGTTTATATATATAATAATATGCAGAAACTGGTACCGCCGGGCGCCGGTGGAAGCTTTGCATACAAGCACGCATACCATCATCAACAAAGATTCATCAGCTCGCCAAAACGCTTGATTCAAGGCAAGTGTCGTCTGTCAGTCTGTCGTGCCTATATATCTGCATCAGATACGAGAGTGTCTAATATACTAATACTACTACTGCTAGTTAAGTACCATGTCTGGAACCATCAGCAATCTAATTTAGTACTAGTAATTTTCTGCTGCTGCATGCCCATGCATGACAGTGTCAGTAATAATATAATAATGGCCGGTGATACGGGTCGGTACGCGCTATCCGATCCGTGGCATTGGCATGCATGACAGTGCCAGTAACTGATGAACCAACATCCGGCCTGCATTTGCGCTTCAATCACGTGCGTATTTATTTATATTTATCATGGAGGCCTGCATGACAGTGTCAGTAACTGATTAATCTACGTTGCTGACAGTGAGTAGTAGTCTTTGCGATGCGATGTCGTTAGGAGCGAGGACTACACGTACTCCCTCTGTCCAGAAAAACATACAATTCTAGCATAGCAATATAGTTTGGTATTTTAAATTTAATTAATTTTAGAAATATCAATGCAAACTATTTTTTGTGAAACCGGACGGATGGAGTAGGTAGGTAGTGTCGCCCACTGCACTTGGATTGTATTGGCCGCAAATACAGCGTCCAAAGATCGCACTAGCAAGTAAACACAGTGGAAAGCTGGGCCTGGGATCATGTTTCATGTCATGTGGCGCCCGGGCTCTAGTGTTCCTGCGATCAAGATGGGTAATTCGGCGTGGTTGGAGGTTGGTGCCAGGAGGGCATTCAGAATCAGACGAGCATATCACCTCCTCACTACCAGTACTACTGTACCTACTGCCTCACTTCAATTCTCACTCAGCCCTATCATGTACTGATTTCACATGAATGAGTTCATATATTAAAAAAAAAAAGATACTCACACCAAACAGGGGGAAAGTTCACATTTTGTGTTCAGAAAGGGCCTTAAAGAAAACAGAGCAGAACGCACTTGGCTTGGGCCTTGGGGATTGAAGTGCACACCAAAATCAAGAAATCTGTGCATTGTGTTCATTCAAGCAGGATATGAATATAATAATAATTTCGGCATCCGCAATTCTGTGGCGAGCAACGCAGCCACGGCATCGCGAACATGTCCTCCATGCGCACAAATCCAAATCCTGTTCCTGTCCCCTGTGTACGTCCAAATCCAAATTATACAAATGCCAGATCGAATTCCATGCGCACAAACTTTAGAAAGCAAAACGCTTGCTTTACAGAGGAATCGAATTTGCAGTTGCAGGCCCTCCACTACCACTCTATATATCTATATATATCTATATATGTATATATGCATCTTACGCGGCACTGCAGGGTGGAATGCACATTCCAGTTTCACCTACTGACTTGAGCCTTGCAAAATACCTATGCAAATCATGTAGAAGCAAACTCACTCACACATAAGAGTATAGCTGGCAACATGGATATATGGGTACGAATCCACTGTGCATGCATGTATGTTGTACGGTGATCAAGTGAAGTGAGCGTGCAAACCACTTCAACTCCTCCCACTACATCTGCATCCATGCATGCTCGACAACTAGGGTACCACTTCCACTATCCATCACCATCCAAGTGCCAAAACTAGCTAAGAGGGAATCATACAAACATCCAGAGGCCTTCCTTTCTGAGAAGAAAAAAATGAACACCATGTCACTGTATCCAAAGCTCTTCATCAGGCCGGCGGCCTGGGCCCAACAGAAACTGCCTTCAAAGTTTCCAAAGCACATAAGAGGGAAAATGCAAGGCAAAAGCATCCTGAAAGCAAAGATATGGGCACCTGCTTTAGCTTCCCACTTCACTTGTCATTATAGCTATCCACACTCTGCTTTGACAAAGGAATACTTTTCTTTCATCTTCAGAGTTGCACAGCAAATATGAAAATTTATTAAAATTCGATTCCCAGTGCACATTAATCGAATGGGTGATTGATGCTAGGAATTCTGAGCAATGCACATTATACATAGCCAGAGGGCAAGATTATGCCAAACACTGGTTTAGAATCTTCCCAAAATTTTCAGCACAAATACAAATGCCCTTGTATCATGTCTAGAAAAAAAAATATGAATTGATGGCAGCGGATATATATGTTTGGCCTAACAGAGGCAAGAAAAAGAAAAATCAGAGTAGTGTCAACTATCAACAACATAAGAAAAAAATAAACAAGCGTCAGATTAGGGGAGCACACACTATTTGCTCCATCAGCTAGACATCTACTAAAAGCAAACGTGTACTAAGAGCATGAAGATTACTGCCAGCATCTGGTTTTGGTCAAATCTTATGGCCACATCAGTGGATCAGTGATGAATCTGGAAGGAGAATAAAGACGGGAGATGTAATGCCCAAGCAGCACCTCTAAACACATAACTGTAACTGAAAGTCATGGACTGCGGAGTTTACATTACCTCTTATCATGACTCAGCGGAGGCATCTGATTTCTCATCTAAATGGAAACTATCATCTTCGAGATTTTCACATGTTTCCATCTTGATTTCCTTACCGCCATCAGCTGAGAACAGAATAATAATTTGTGATTTCTAGTGTCCGAACAAATTAATTGATTTCATGCAACAGGACGGAATACATTAAAGATTAAACAATGCTAGTCATAAGTCCTCGTAAAAGAACTAAGTTCAGCATCTGAAGCAAACAGGAATTTTACAGGCATACAGGCATATAGTACATAATGTCTGAAGGAACTTTTCACACAAGGAATGGAAACTAACCAGATGGTTTATCAGTCTCAGCCTTTTTGGATTTGGAGCCTTTCTTTCGATCATTTCGAGATGGTTTGTTGTATAAATCCTTGTATTTATCAAGCAACGCTTTTTTCTCTTCTAGTAATCCAAGCATTTCGTATGCATCTTCAACTTTCCGTACAATATCTTTGCTTGGAGGTTTACGACCACAAGCTTCTAGTTCTTTGAAGAGCTAAATGATCAGAAGAGGCAGGTAAAGTAATTCATATAAGCCGTTTTATCAAATAAAAATAGTTTATATCAGAAAGTTACAAAGTCTAGGTCCAAACCTTCACGAGCCTCTCTAGCCTATTGTTTCGGTAATAGACAGCCAACATAAGACGGCAGAAACGCCAAGGAACCGAATGCAGATCATGGCCTATTTTCTTCTGCCAGATTCTGTGTGCTTCCTCAGGTCTATTATCCTTCTCAAGTGCACACACTAATAGCTCATATGTTCTCATTGTATTTCCTTGCCCTTTGCTCAGCATCCATTTGATCACCTAAGTATGTAGTCAAAGACATTTACTTCACAGTGTATTGATGACAAATACAAATGAAAGCAGCTGACACTATACAATACCTGGACAATTCTATGCCATTGTTCCTCCTTCTCAAGAACTGAAAGTGCTTGCTTTAGTGAAGCCAAAGGAAAATCCTGCTCAAAGGCAACCCAAGCATCAAGAGTGCCATAAACAGCTTCTCTTGAATCTTCGAGGCTAAGAAGCTGCAGTTAGAGAATACAGTATTTAATAATTTTGTTGCACTAGGCAAAAGTAGCTAAATGACTGCAATAAATTGACAAATTTCAATATGCACAAGTGGTGTAATTTTATCCACACTGAACAAGAATGAAGGTTATAATATGTACACTCAGGTGGCCAGCTGGGTCAATACCAAAAGATTAATGCACTGTTTTGTTATTTTTATACATATTATTCATTCAAAGAAGAATCAGCAGGTGCTCACATAATCTATTTTACTAGGTCAACAATTCATCATAAATGAAGTAGCTGTAATCACTCCTCTACCAAAATCAAGAAAATCATGTGAAATGTGAACTCATTAATTTCTATTATCATGCAGGTGAAATGAAACTGTCTATAAAATGTTTTATACAGTTTGTATCTGGTAACCAGAACATGGAATTACATGAATGCCTGAAAATGCTGTCAGTGTTTCTTTCGTTGTCACTTACAATGTCCGAAATATTTGTAAACACGTTATCAGCATGTGTATCATCATCATTTGAAACGTACTAGAATATTTTCCGTACAGGGTAAACGAATTATATCAATACTATCTGTACATACAGTGTTGACAAGAAATTTCCTTTTCTCTGCTGAAGACAGATTTTTCCCAACAGGGCCTTCCTCCAGTTTTCTTGTGCTCTTCCGTATGCGATCAATCATTATGTCGGTATCCTGTTTATGAGAAAAATAAACTCTTAATCCCCACCTTATATAATGCACTGAAGCTAAACAAATCAACCAAACTAAAGAATCATAAATGCTTCAACCCAGAAATGTGCAAGAAACTATTCAATGCATCCGAAGAATGGCTTGTATTTTGAATATTGACTAGGCTAATTGACATGCTGAGCATCTAAAAATAATATTGGATTTCTGAATAGTGATCAACCAGAAAGGAAAGACAGTCAACACTCAACACAAAGTAGTAACAAAGATAAACAGAACTATGTCAGTACAAAGAAAAAGAGTGATAGTGTTGTGGGTACCTTCACAGGCGTAGTTGGTTGTAACTCATTCTGATAAATTGGATCTCTTGTAACTCTTCTGGAAGTAGAGAAATCTCTGGTAGCATGCTTGTTACACGAACCAGATACGGGCTAAACAGATGAGTCAAAGGCGCAACTAGTTTAGGACTAATATAAACAGAACTAAGGAAGATCAACTTCTTGCTAAGGATGCAGACATAAGTGTACCTCTACATGCGAATCCCATAACCTGCACAACGTAAGTAAAAAGGAAAAGTTTATTAAACACTATCTCCTTAAGGGACTATAAACTAGGGTGAACAAAGCTAACAAAAGGGTGTGCAAGAGTTAGGAGCTTGCAATTTATAGTTGACAATCAAATTATACGGAAATGCAATTTCCCACCATCACAATTCACACAGATATAGACACTTGCCACCCACAGGGGGAAAAGGACTATAATAACTGGAAATACTTGTCTCAGAGTTGAGAAAACATAGCTCTGTTTCCTCAAAATCAAAGAATAGACGGAGCCCGTGGTTTGAAGGGACAAAGATTAATGGTAGGGGACTGCGCTGCGCAATGGAAGAGAGAAGGAACTCCACTCACCGGTAGAGGAGGGAGACGGGGTTGCAGGCGGTGTGGCCGGTGGCGGGTAGGCAGTGAATGGCGCGGAGGGATCGCTGGAGATGCCGGAGCATGGTGGCGGCGGGCGGCAGCGGGAAGCTCCTGCACGGCTGCCTCCCGGTCTCGGACTGGGAGCGGCGCTGGCGCGGAGAATAGGTTCCGCGGCGGCGCGGCGGCGCTGGACGGCTGGGCAACTCAGGATCGAGATGACTCCATGGCGGCTTCGTGCGTTGGGGTTGAGAATCGGAAGGGTACGCCGCGGCTGGCGGTGCTGTGGCGCCGTCGCGCGAGTGCAGCAGACTGCAGTGGCGGTGGCGGTGGCGGCGGCCGGGCGGGATCGACGGGCAGACGCGGAGTGGGAACGTGGGGATGGGCTGTTAGGGTCAGCTTGAGCGAGCAGGCCTCCACTGGGCCGGGTCGCAAATAGATGTCCCAGGTTCCCAGCCCATACAATATCCACAGCAGTGTAGCAGCTCATCATCTCTCTCGCCCCCCCAAAAAAAAAAAAAAAAACAAAAACAAAAAATTCACCCGTTGTAGCAGATGATGCTCGTTGAACCATGGCATATGCAGTTTGAATTATTTTTTTTTATTGTTGTTGTTGCATGAATCGGACGGAGATTGAGCTGAGTGTGCTATTTGCCACCGGCGGCCGGAGGACTGAACCCAAGGGGAGTTGACCGAGCGAAGGTCGCAGCCCAGTAAGTCGTGAGCCGGAGCTCACCCCATCATCTTGTCGGATCTCATCTTCATCTCATCGGATCAGTCTGCCTCTGCCCTGCCCATCGATTGCCGTTATACGGTACGTGTGTGCTTAGCTCCCATCATTTATTTATTTCCCCCCTCATCCACTAGCCATTGTTACTAGTTTGTAGCTGGATCCTTAATTTTCTTGGCAGTTGAAATAATAATTGCTATTGGTCGACATGGTAACGCAAACGCAAACACAAACACAGAGATACAAGATTTAGACAAGATCGGGGGACCCCTGCCCCTTCTTATATACTTTGGAGGGGGACGGTTACAAGCAAAGTACCGTACTAATCTGGATTATGGCATCTATAAGAGCTCATAGGCCGAACTACCCTAACGGTGTGACCCATGTATCATCTTGTCGATACCGGGTTACACACCCACAGCTAGTCCCCGAGCGCCTTGTATCTTTTGAGCAACACCGTCTTAAATCAGTCCGAATAGTTGAACCTGAAGCCGAGCAGCTGAAGCGAAGAATCTAACCAGTTTAACTAATCGACAATAAAAGTCCGAGCGCGCTGGTCAGCGATGAAGTCGTGCGCACTGGCCGGCGATGAAGCTCGAGCAAGCTGGTCAGCGATGAAGTTCAAGCGTGCACTTGTTGGCTTGCCAAAAGAATGCAAGGGGCTCAAAATTAAATTTGAGATTTCTTCATGTCCAAAGACATGTACACACGTTAAGTCACCGTGAGGTGACGTGTACACACGTAGTCCCTCAGCCTGACAGTGGGCAAAGAATACGCCTAGTGCTAGAATCAAGAACTAGTGTAATAAACCACTAGTCCCAGCATAGCTAGAGGGTTTGGAGAAAACAACCAACATGTCACACTAGGTGACATGTACACATGTAGTCTCTAAGCCTGCTAGAAGATAGTGAAGCATCTTATAGCAGAGTCAAAGAATAGAAGATTCCAAACGGCTAGCAATGATGCAGTCAGTCTCTAGCTTAGCTGTCATGTACGTATCAATGGCCCCGATGTGCTGCCCAGGATCAGCACCCTGAACCGAACAGCATGGAGTGAATTGATAGCACACTAGCATAGCTAATGACTTTTGCACGAAGAATCCGAACGCTGATTGGTGGTGAACGGCAAACGGCAATGAGCAGAGATGAGTGGCGAGTGAAGATAAGCGACGAGCGGCGAGCATAGACGAGCGGAGAGCAGCGACGAGAAGCGAGTGGCGATGAGCGGCAAGCGGAGATGGGCGGCGAGCGGCGATAAACGCCGGTGGGTGACGAGCGACGAGTGGAACTTATTAGTTGTAAGCCCTAATTTTAAATTTGGTAATCATATATGTTCTTTTTTTATGTAAGTATTGGTGGTTATAGAAAGGAGCTAAGGACCACCAACACTGCATACAATTTTGTGGCCTGGACAAAAAATGACAGGACAGAGATTAGGAAAGGACTTGGCAAAGGTTGTTAGAACATTGATTTGACCAACATGTAGCCATTCTTTTTATTTAATAAAATAAAGGCATGGAAAATTGCAGTACAGGATAAGGAGGCAAGATATACCACAGAAGTAATTTGTACTGATCCCATATCAAAGAATAAATCACGACTAGGGGTAATTTTCTCTGAAGTTCTCTGTTTTTACCTTTGTTCTCTTCTCAGATACATACAGATGTTCAGTTGAATTCGTGAAGCATCAACACATGAAGCATCCATACGGAGTACATGGAAGCCAGAACGGTATCCTCTTAATCTAAAAACCTCATAAGAGCACAATAGAGTAGAGAAGCCAAGATAGAAAAATAAAATAAAAGAAAAAAAATGCGTACATTGAACCCCAGCAGCCTCGTTGGGGCCTGCTACTGGAGTACACCTGCTTGATGAATCTGTAGCAAATCATGATCACACAGATGTGTAGGGCAAAGATTTGCAGTTCAATTTTGGAAAGCGAGGGCAACAGAAGAAAAAGAAAAAAAAATCGCACTCTATTGAACCCCAGCAGCCATGTTGGGTCCTGGTAATCGAGCACACCTGGTGAATTTTTGAATGCATACCTGGTGAATTTGCAAGGAAATCATGAGCGCACAAATGTATAGGACAAAGATTTGCAGTTTAATTTTGGAACAGGGGCAAAAGGAGCAGCGGGTGGCCCCGGACCCTCTGCCCAAGAGCACCGGAAGACACGGCACCGCGGCCGAGAGGCACGCGCAGGCTACGCCCCACGCACCCCGCCATGCCACTGGCGCCGGCCGAATCCTCCCATGAGGACATGGTACATGGATGTGGCCTCCTTCCCGCAGAGGGGGCAGATGTCAGCGGCCACCAGCACCACCCACCCACAACGACCGGGCAACCGAGAGGCCGCATCTTGTGAATAGGAGAAGAAGAGAAGCAGAGGGTGGCGAGGAAGACTCGGTAGCGGCGAGGCGCAAGCCTGAGGTGCGAGGAGCAGCGTGGCCGGGAACCTTGCACTGCCCGTGCACCAGGCCTTGGGGAAGAAGGGGATAGGATTCTCTGCTCCCGCACGCTTGCAGTCTCGCGCAAGCTGGGAGGTGACGCCGAAACAGGAAGCGAAGGTGTAGCGGCGTTGAGAGCAGAGGAGGCGAGGATAAGGCGACGGCGCGAAGTGAAGGAGGTGATGGCCGCTTGACGCGAGATTGCATCGCCATCTTCGCCCATTCTATGCCGGTGAGCGAGAAGAAAGAGACTTCTTTTTCGTACACTGAGGGAACAGGGGAATGAAAAATACAGGAATGGTAGGAAATGCAGGAAAAAGGTAGGAGGAAATTGACAAAACTGAGGAATTGAAAAACACAGAAAAGTGAATGAAGAAGTGTTTTGATCACAGGAACAAAAGACATAGGAACTAAAATAATACATAAATTAATAATAATGTCGGTGCCTAAACTAGTGGTCCTAGTACCAACGAGTGAATTTACGTGCGTGCTCCCAACCCTGGATGGTGTGCAAGAAGGACACAAGAAGGATTTGTATTATCCTGCACCAAGGTGCCTGTAGGTAGGGTGTACAAGCAGGTGGAGAGAGGAAACTGTCCCAAGTCTCGTGTGAGATGAGTGTGTGTGTGTTTGTTTGCCAAGGATATTGCTTGACTTGCTTAGTTAGATTCACCTCCCTTCGGAAGGACCCCCGTCCCCCCCTTTTATAGCCGGAAGGGGATGGACGGGCTTTTACAAGATCTGTGTTTGAATAGGAAAGACGGTGGTGGGCGCCGCCTCATCCTGCCGAGGCCTTGGGGCTCCATCTCCCCTTGTGCCGAGGCCCCGGGTGAGGGCGGCGGTTTTGTCTTGCACGGCGCCGCACTGTCGATGGCGGGCGCCGTTCCGTGGAGTCGGCTCCTCGTTCTTGGCAAAGGAGGGGACGTCTGCCTCTGCAGGGGTCGGCGTGGGCGTCATGATGAGCGTGCCTGTGCATGCGTGGCCTGCCAGTAGCTTTGACTCACTCCCGGTCCCGGCCCCCCTGGAGGGCAGCGGCATCGTTGTCGTATACGGGCGTGGTCGGCGTAGATATACAGCATATGGGGCCATCTCCGCCTGCCCCGGCTCTGAAGCCTGGGTGCACAGTGGCCGGGCACCGGAAGACCCGGCCGCCGTCTGAGGTGGCGCCGTGCTCCTGCCGCCGGACGCGCGCGTGCTCCGTATTTGGACTCCCGTGATGGGACCTGTTACAGGGGTTAGTTATCATGACGCCCTGGCAGTGGTGGCAGGCATGGCCGCCACTATAGGGATTGCGTGTCGTGAGCGCGGGCGTAGAGGTGCAGAGTGGTGACGGACGGTTCTGCACCGCCAGGGGGGCTAGCGTCACCGATGGCCACCGTGGGAAGGTGGGCGGTAGACATACGTCAAGTCGCTGGTCGGCCTTTGACCAGTGATGCGCGCGTGTCGTCCGAGGCCTTAGCGCTGGGCTCAGTCAGGACGGAAGGCGGAACTCGTCCGAGGCCGCTGCAGGGACGCCGAGGCGGGCAGGCGTTAGTGCCCGTCCCGAGGCCTCAGCAGGGAGGGCTCGGCCGGGACGGCAGTGACGTCACCCGAGGCCTCGAGAGTCGAGCCCCGGGCGAGGCCGAGGCGCCTCCCGAGGCCTCTACGGGAGGCTCGGGCGAGACGGAAAACAGAACTCGTCCGTGGCCTTGGTAAAGGAGGCTTGACGACGGGCGGAAGGTTAGCGTTTGCTTGAAGTCCCAGCAATGTGGGCTCGGGGTGTTAGTGTGTAGTGCGCCGGGCCTTGGCGGGCCGTGTTTTGTTACTTGTGTAGTCTAGTTTTGCGTTTCTTGGGCCTAATTGTTAGGAGGGCCCATATTTTGGTCCCCGACAAAGAGCCCCGAGCCTCTCGAAGGAGTGGGAGCACTCGCTCGTAGGCCGAGGTCGTGCTTTTAGTCTAGTTCATGCCGGGCTAGCTGTTAGATGCTCCAGGGCGTTCCCTACGCTTGGCGCTGCGCGAGTGCCCCCGTCGGTGTAGCCCCCCGAGGCCTCGGAGGGGCGTGAGTGATCCTTCGAGGGCTTGTACGTGCTTGGTGAGGGTGTTCTGCTCACCTCAAAGATCGTTCTCCGGTGGGGCGTGCGAAGCACCCGCCCCGTGTAGCCCCCGAGGCCTCGGAGGAGGTGGGTGCTTCTCCGAGGGCTTACATGTTTCCAGTCGAGTGTTTACGTGCTTTGCCGAGTCCCCCGGCCCGTCGGCTCGTCCGGGGGGCATGGCGCGTGGTTAGATGACGTTTCCCCTCCGGCCGGGCTGTGCCATGGTAGCCGAGCCCCGCTCGGCGTGGGCGCCCGAGGTGGTACTGGCCGCTAACCGTGAACGCCTCGCGCATCCCTTCCGCAGGAGGAGGGTGGATTTTGTCACTTGCCCCATCGGTGACGAGTGTCACACGCACTAGATCCGGTGAGCCGCGCACGGGAGGATCCAAGTGAAACACCAGTGCCCTGCCCGTTAGGGGTTGGCCGGGCCCGAGGCGTTTCATAAGAGCTCGCATGTCCCCCGAGGCGGGGCTGGGTCCCGCCCGCCGGGTCCCGAGGGCTCGGTGCTCTCCCATGCGGGATCCCCTCCCTTTCCGGGCTGCCGTGCCGGCCTCGGATGCTACAGTGACGGCCCACCTTTCCAGGCTATCTTTGTGTATGAGGCCGCCCGGAAGCCGCTTCTCGACTCGCTGTCTCGAGGGAGCCGCCGAACCCCGGGATGGGCCGGCTTTCGTACCTGGCGGACCGTAATGGGCCGCCGCCCCGGCCTTCCAGGGGCGAAGCGCTTGGTGGAACACCCCCGACGTGGGGGCGCGCGCCTTTTTAGTGGCCGGGGATGTGGGCGCCGCCGGCGGTGGCGGGCCCCACTTTTCCCGTGCCGTTGCCGTCGCGGCGCCGTGCTTGCGGGTCCCATTGGGATGTGATGTCTTGTGCCGCGTCGCCACCGAAGCGCGCCGCGCCAGTCCCCGGGTTACGTGTGCCGGGATTTTATGTGGAGAAAAAAGCTTCTACGCATCATGCGTGAGGCGCCCCCGGGCCGGTGGCTGGCCGCTCGCGCACCGGCGCTGGTCTCCGCGGGCGTGTACTGAAAGTGGGAAATCCACGGGCACGATGGGTGGCATTAAATGTGGGTAGGTGAACCGATCGGGGTTTCGGGTATAAATACCGGTGTGGGCGGCCGCCTGGTTTTTCTTCTTGCCTTCCTCACCCTTGCGCCCGGCTTCGTTTCCTCCGCCGCCATCTGCATCCGGGCCGAGAGGGAACGGGAGCTAGAAGGGGAGAGAAACCACCTGATTCCGCCCTAGCCCACCGCCGCCATGGCGCCGAGGCCCGAGATCGCCGGCGCCGGAGGAGTGGGAAACGAGCTCCGTGACGCCGCCGGAGCCGACGGCGCTCATGGGAAAAGGCTTCCCGCCCCTGCGCCGACCAGCCTCGCCGGAGTGGATTGTTCCGCCCGGCCGACCACTGGCCCCGCACCCGCCCCGAGGTACGTCGTGAGCTTCACGACGTTCCATGAGAACGGGTTCGGGATGCCGGTGGGCGGTTCTTGAGGGCCATCCTCGAGTACTACGGCCCAGGAGCTGCAGAACTCAACCCCAACTCCAAAGACGCAGCTGGGCGGTGTTCGTCGCCTGCAAGCGAGGGGTACCTCGGAGTCGAGCCCCACCGATCTCTGGCTCTATTTCTTCCGAGGGCGCCCTCTACTTCAAGGGCGCCGTGGAGGAAGAGGATGCCCGTCCAAGTCCGGGAGCTGCATATGCGCTGCCGCGAATCGCCACCGGGATTCCTACATCCCGACGAGGCTCGCCTCCTCCAACCGCGGCCGGCGCGCGAAGTGGTTCTATCTCCTAACGACTTCCGTCACCGCCCGCTTTCACCGGAAGGTGTTTGAAGCGGAGCCCGCAAGGTGGAGGGGAGGAGATCATCGAGGAGAAGACCACTCCGCTGAAGAAGGTGTTCCGGCCTTGAAGATGCCGACCCCTAAAGGGTTGGATGCGTCGGTCGTCATCGCCGCCTTCCACCAACGGCGAAGTCCTCCCCTCATGTCGAGGCGGCTTTTCCCTCGCTCGACATGCGGGAAAGGAGCCCCCTGGCTGGGACGAGGATGTCGTCCGTCGACCTCGAATTCGACGAGGTTGTCGAGCGGACGAAGGAGGCGGCGACGGTGACCGACCCTTCCTCCTCTGGGTCGCGATGCGCCCCCACCCGATGCCATCTCCGTGGTGAGTTCCTTTGATTGTGCTTGTATCGTTGATGCCCGCATCTCCCCCTTTAACCTCACCTTGTTCTTTTCCTCGCAGGGACCGGCCGGGAAGTTGAGAGCGTCCGAAGCCTCTCGTCTCCGCGGTGAAGGAGGCTAACAAGGCCATCGCGGCGAGCAGAGGAAGGAGAAGAAGAAGAAGGAAAAGAAGAAGGACCGAACATCCGCAAGGGAGGGTGAGAAGCGCCCCTGGAGAGCGGAGGCGCCAGCCAGAGGACGAGGGACTCCCCGGGAGCCGACGCCCTCCTGACACCACCGCGCCGATGACGATGATGAGGATGACGAGGAGGAGGAGGACTACAGCTTCTTCGGCTTGGCCGCATCGCCCCCGTGAAGAAAGGGGAGTGGTTGCCGTGGCCGTTGAAGGACACCGCCCCGCCCCTCACTCCGCCCGAGGCTTCAGCCTAGGCGGCCGGAGACGTGACTCCGTTGGGAGGGGCGAGGCCCCTCCCCGAGTCATCCTGCGCCGTCAGGCCCCCGCCGGGGCGGCTCGGTCCTGCCCTTGAACGGCCCGAGGCGGCGGGGAGGACCGCCGAGGGTGAGGCGCAGGCCTCGGCCGAAGAGGCGGCGACGCCGGTGGGCCAGCGCCTGTGCCCGTGACCCCCGAGTCGCGCGGGCCGAGGACACCTCAGGTCCGAGCCCCAGCGAAGCACGGCTCCAGTGAGCCGATCGTTTTTCAACCGCCCGGCCGCCCGGGTAGGTGTTTGTCCTTTTAGTCTTGCCGCTGCTCTTCTTTTTCTTTTTGAAGACTCACTCTTCTTGCTACCGCAGCAAAAAAGCGCAAAACGGCCCCCGCCCCGGCCCGCTCGCTCCGCGCCAAGCAGGCGAGGCTACAAAGCCAGCACGGGCGGGCGCCACTGCCCCCCGCGGTGGCGCCGGGCGGCGCCTAGGGAAGCGTGATCGAGGCGCCCTCGGCCAGGAGCCATCTTCCGCCCCGACGGGGAGGGGGGCGCAAGCGCCCGGCGGGAGGCCTTGGCGGCGCCTGCTGTGGAGGCCGTGGACGGCACCTGCCGCGAAGCCGTGACAGCCCCGCCCCCATGGCCACCGGACGTGGTCATGGAGGAGCGAGCGCCCGTTCCGCCTCTAAGCCGCGCCTCGACGCAGAGGTGGTGGAGATCCCCCCCTCGGAGGAGACCGCCTCCGCGGGGGGAAAAGAGGTGGTCGCCGCGGATGCTACCTCCTCAGGCGGCAACCGTATGGGGTCGTCGACCGTGGCGCCCGCCGAGGGGTCCTCCAGCCGAACGTGCCGCCCAGACATTGTCTGGTTGGACCACCGGACCCGGAGGACCGGCCAGTCTACGTGCTGGACGACGCCTTGGAGTCGACCCGGTGGGAGCAGGCGGATAAGTACATGAAGTCGGCCAAAAACCTGCTTGGTCTGCTCTCGTCGATCTTCTCCAGGGACCTCCCCGACATGTTGAAGGTAATACAGACATTTGTGGTCGAAGCCTAACCTTGGCATGAGCGCCCAAAGGCGGCTAATCCGTTGGCCCCGATCGTTGTAGGATCTCGGCGATGGCGTCCCGAGAAATCGAGTTTCTCCTGGTTCAGGTCCGGCCTCGACGAGGCGCTCCATCTCCAACGACAGGAGGCAAACCAGCTGCGCACCGAGCTGGCCGCTCGGAACGAGGAGCTCGACAAGCTCCGCGCCGAGAAGGAGGCGATGAGGACGGCGCTTGCCGAGGCCTCCGGCACCATCGGGACCTTGACAGAGAACCTGGTGAATATGGACACTGATCACCAGCTTTTTGTCGACGACGTCACCATGGTGCGGGCCGAGCTTGGGCAAGCGCTGAATGAGGCCACCCAGCTCAAGGCGCAAATTCGGGCGAAGGAGGTGGCGCAGTCGGAAGGTAAGTCTTTGTCGTTTTAGGGCAGTCGCATCTTTGTATTCCAGCTCCAAGGCTGACCCCTGGCGGATGCAGAGCTGAGGAGGAAGTCGTCGGAGCAAGCGGCGGACCTCAGTGCAGTGCAGACGGCCTACTCCTCGGCGCAGGGCGAGCTCGAGGCCCCGAAGGAGAAGGTCGGAGCCGCTTTGCACAGCGGTCGAGGCCGGGCGAAGTCTGCCGGCAGCAGTCCACTGGGCCGCCTGAGGCGTTGCCGAGACGGGTGGAAGCGCGCAAGGCCATGCCGCCCTTCAATCCGCCTTCGGACCGGCGTGTCGCACACCTTGGCGATGACCCTCTCCCACTACGACCTCGACCTCCCCAAAGTTTCCGAGGGGCTCGTCGTCGCCGAGGACGAGGAGGGTCGCGAGAGGGAGGTGTTCGACGAGCTGCTTCAGCGGGCTGAAGGGGCCACGACTGCGCTGGTCAGGCACTTCCCGACGGCGATCCTCCCCAACGCCTGCCGAAGGAGCCGACGCCACCGACGCCATGGATGCCGCCACCCTGGGAAGGAGGGGGGGCCTGACGCCCCCAGTGAAGTTCGCATGTTGGGCCGAGCGTGCCCATGTAAAAAAAAAATTTGATTAGCTTTTTTGTTATTCTGTCTGGTTGACAAGTACCGTGGCCCGACGAGGCCTTATGATTTGTTTTCTCGTTTTACGCTTTACTTTTCGTGCCTTTGATTCTCGCCTCGTACTTAGATTAGGGCCCTCGCAGGGACACAGGAGTCCTTAGTCAAAGGTGGTTAAGCAGGGCACCCTAGCACCAAGGCGTGGGCGGCCTCGTGGCTTTCCGTCCTTGACGTTTGGAGCAGCCCTTCCTCAAAGCATGAGGTACCTCGTCCTATGGCAAATGAGTAGGAGTGTCGTGGCGCATGGGCATAAGCAACTCCATAGCTCAACCAGCCTTAGGTTTCGAGTAATCCCTCCGTTACCCTTTTTCCAAGCGTTCGAGATTTGTAACACGAAAAATGTTCGAAAACGACTAACAAAAAAAGTGCGCTTGTAGAGTGCCTCTCGGGAGGGGAGTTCCCCCTATCTAGCCCCCGAGGGAGGCTCGACTTTGATGGGTGTCGGGGACCAAAATAAGGGCCCTCCTAACAATTAGGCCCAAGAAACGCAAAACTAGGCCACACAAGAACAAAACACGGCCCGCCAAGGCCCAGCGCACTACACACTAACACCCCCCGAGCCCACATTGCTGGGACTTCAAGCAAACGCTAACCTTCCGCCCGCCCAAGCCTCCTTTACCAAGGCCACGGACGAGTTCCTGTTCCGTCTCGCCCGAGCCTCCCTCAGAGGCCTCGGACGGGGCGTCCCGCTTTCCGACTCGCCCGAGCCTCTCAGCAGGCCTCGGGCGGCGTCCGTCCCGACCCCGACCGAGCCCTCCTGAGGCCTCGGACGGGCACTAACACTCCGCCTCGCCCGAGGCCTCCCCCGCAGCTGGCCTCGGACGAGTTCCCACCTTCCGTCCCGACCGAGCCCCCGGCTAAGGCCCTCCTGACGACACGCCGCATCACCTGGTCAAAGACTGACCACGACTTGATGTATATCTACCGCCCGCCTTCCCACAAAGGATCGCCGCTGCCGACGCTAGCCTGGCGGCAGGTGGGAGCCGCCCCGCCACCACCGCACCTCTGCGCCCACGCCACGACACGCAATCCCTATAGTGGCGGCCATGCCGCCACCGTAGGGGCGTCATGATAACTAACCCCCCGTAACAGGTCCCATCACGGAGTCCAAATACGGAAGCACGCCGCGTCCCGGGCAGAAGCACGGCGCCACCCCCTCAGACGGCGGCCGGGTCGGCGGTGCTCGCCATCGGTGGCACCCAGCTTCCGCAGAGTCGGGGCACGGAGATGGCCCCATACGTCGGATCTCTACGCCGACCACGCCCGTATACGATAACGATGCCGCGGCCCTCAGGCCCGGACCGGAGTGAGTCAAAGCTACAAGAGCCACGCACTGGGCACGCTCATCATGACGCCCACGCCGACCCCCCGCAGAGGCGCACGTCCCCTCCTTCGCCAAGAACGAGGAGCCGACTCCACGAACGGCGCCCGCCATCGACAGTGTGGCGCCGTGCAAGACAAAACCGCCGCCCTCACCCGGGGCCTCGGCACAAGGAGAGATGGAGCCCCAAGGCCGGCGGGATGAGGCGGCGCCCACCACCGTCTTTCCTATTCAAACATCAGAGTCAGTAAAGCCCGGCCCATCCCCTTCCGGCTATAAAAGGGGGACGGGGGTCCTTCCGAAGGGAGGTGAATCCAACTAAGCAAGTCAAGCAATCTCCTTGGCAAACAAACACACACACACACACACACACTCATCTCACACGAGACTTGGGACAGTTCCCTCTCTCCACCTGCTTGTACACCCTACCTACAGGCACCTTGGTGCGGATAATACAAATCCTTCTTGTGTCCTTCTTGCACACCATCCAGGGTTGGGAGCACGCCGCGTAAATTCACTCGTTGGTACTAGGACCACTAGTTTTAGCACCGGCGGTTGGCGCCGCAGTAGGGGGGCTTGTGCGTGCTTTTCGCTCCTTCGCCCAAAACTCCGGAATGGCCGCCAACGACATTTGGGGCGGATTCCCAGCCCTAACTCCACTCCACTCAACCCCATGGAGCTAGGGACCCCATCCGGTTTGGTGAGCTCAGAGTCCGTGTCAATCGGAGTCCATACGACATGGAACTTCTCCCGGCGGAGTCCGGGGACCTCCCGACTGTGCCCGGTGGACCCACCGCCACCCGTGCAAGAGGCGCCGTGGCGCACGTTCCCCCAGCGCGACGGACGCATCACACGCCGCCAGCCTGCGAGGGAGGACCTTCTTGGCGTTGTGGCTGGGCGACGCCGCCGCCATCGCCACCACGCCCGCCATTTGGCACGGTCAACGTTGCTGCCACGTGCGCAGCTGCGTCTCCACCGTCATGGGAGCCCGAGAGGAGGCGTCCACGCCGTCAGCGGCGCTCCACGGAGCGCCTCGACGCGGACATCCCCGCGGATCCATCCACGCCCCGAGGAGTACACGTTAGGCAGGAGGAGCAAATGGCGCCACTCCTCGCGGCGCTACATCCACCGATCCGGCGCTACCTCGAGGACACACTGAGCCGGGGGGTTCCTTCCCGAGCATGCCTTCGCTTTCAGCTACCCGGCTCGACTCCCCAGGCGACATATACGATCCGACTCGTGAGTGCTTTCACGTGGAGATCGGCCCGGCTTCGGCCGGCATACTTAACGGCAACGACGGCGGCAACCAAGGCCGTGATCCCAGGCCCGCCCCGCAGGAGTGACTCGGCTGGCTCAACCCCCGAGACGCTAGCACATCCCGGCCTCCGGCCAGGGGCTACAGATTCCAAAGACATGCGGGCCCTCCGGGACCGGCGAACTACCGGCTACCCCTCGAGGCAGCGGCGTCCCGCTATCGAGCGGATTCGGGGAACAGGGACAGGCTCGAGCGCGACCGTCGCCTGTTACGACGGGAGATAGAAGCGCACGAGCATGCCCACCGTGCGGCACGCAATCCTAGCCCCGCTGCTCGTCGACGCGGCGTGGCGCCAATGGAAGGATCGTCAACGACGGCGTGGAGGGCGTCCCCCATCTTCCCATGTGCAAGTTATAACGTCCGGGCTGCCCTCCTCGTCCGGTCGATGCGGAACCATCGACCCCGTAGACGACGGATTCGAGATGATTCGAGATTATCTCGAGACGTATTATCCAAAGAAATAAAGCTTCGGTCTCCGACATCGGACACCGAGGGGATGAGGAGGATGAAGAGCGCCCACGGCCTTGGCGAGAGCTTCGGTCCATCAGGACCCATCGCGGAGGCCGATCCGCGAGCGTCTTCGAGACGACCGCAGCAGCATCGACAATGGTGACGCATGCAACGTCATCAACAACGCCGCAAAGGAAGGCGAGCCCGGGCCGGGCGCGACCGCCAGCCGCGCAGAGGCGGAAGGCGCGATAGCGGCGAGGACAGCGGCGATGCCGATCCTCCGGGGCCGCGCGCCTTCAGCCGGGAGATCCGCAGCGCACGGTTCCCTTTCCGATTCCGACAGTAGGCCAATCTTGCCAAATACTGGGAGAAACGAACCCCGAGGTTTGGCTCAACGACTACCGCCTGGCATGCTAGCTTGGCGGCGCTTAGACGATGACCGGCTTATCATCCGCAACCTTCCGCTGCACTTGGGTGATTCGGCACGCGCTTGGCTGGAGCATCTTCCCGCCCACACAATCCGTGGATCTGGTCCGAGCTAGTCGTGGTTTTTTGTGGGAAATTTCCGAGGCACACATACGTGCGCCCGGGAATTCGTGGGATCTCCGCAGCTGCCGCCAGAGGCTCGACGAGACGCTACGCGACTTCATCAGGCGCTTCTCGAAGAAGTGCACGGGCTGCCTAACGTGGCCGGCACTACCATCATCGGTGCATTCCTTGACGCCACGACCGCAAGGAGCTCGTCCATGAGTTGGGCGGAAGATGCCAACCACCGCCAACGAGCTGTTTCGGTGGCGGCGAACTTTGCCTCCGGCGAGGAGGCGGTGGGAGCGATTTTTCCGCGACGTCGGCGACAAAGGGAAGCGGAAGGAGGACAACGCCGAGGGGAGGCAACCCGCGGCCCCAGAAAAAACAAGAAAAACAAGCACAAAGGGAAGAAGGGCAAGAAAGAGGTGGACTCCGAGGGCGATATATCGCTGCCACGGTGACCCAGAAGACCCCCCGAGGCCCCCCCGGGCCCGGCCTTCGACGACATGCTCAAAAGCCCCGCCCTTTCCACAAGTTTCCGTCAAGCACACTATGGGGAGTGCGATTTGGCTTGTCGCTTCTATCGAAGCTTCCGCCACCGAGGACAAGAAGGAGGGGAAAAACAAAGGCGAGGAGTTCCCTGAGGTCCATGACGCGTTTTCATGGTCATCGGAGACTGCCGGCGAACCTCACCCACCGCCAGATCAAGCGCGAGCATCGAAGATATTCTCGGTGCACCCGCCACTCCGCAGTACCTTGCCGTGGTCCGTCGACGCCATCACCTTCAGCATCGACGACCACCCGCCCTACGTCTGCGAAGCCAAGGCGGTACCCGCTCGTGGTCGACCCCATTGTCGGCAACGTGCGGCTCACCAAATGCTGATGGATGGCGGAAGTGCCCTTAACATCCTCTACTCCGAAACCCTCAGCTTGTTGGGGATAGAGCGCACAGCTTCGCCCGGTAGCTCTCCCTTTCGGGCGTAGTGCGGGTAGACGCGCCTGGCCCCTCGGGCTGATCGACCTCCCGGTCTGCTTTGGGACGCCATCGAACTTTTGCAAGGAGGTCATCACCTTAGACGTGGTTGACTTTCGAGGAACCTATCACGGAATCCTCGGACGTCCCGCGTATCACCGAGATTCATGGCCGTCCCCAACTACACTTACCTTCTCCTCAAGATGCCGGGCCCTAATGGCGTCATCACCATTGGCTCCTCCTACGAACACGCGTTCAACTGCGATGTCGAGGCAGTCGAGCACGCTGAGGCTGTGGCGATCTCCGAGGCCCTCGACACCAAGCATCACGCCGGCGCATTCGAGCCGTCCGATGGAGTGAAGGAGGTCCCGCTGGACCCCGCCTCTCCATCTGGCAAGGCGGTGAAGATCTGCGCCTCCCTCGACCCGAAATAGGAAGTTGTGCTCGTCGACTTCCTCCGCGCAAAAACGTCGATATCTTTGCGTGGAGCCCCTCGGACATGCCGGGCATTCCGAGGGAAGTCGCCGAGACTCCCTTGACATCCGGGCCGGGTCCAAGCCAAGAAGCCAGCGTCTGCGCCGATTTGACGAGGAGAAGTGCAGGGCCATTGGCGAGGAGGTGAACAAGCTTTTGGCGGCCGGGTTCATCAAGGAGGGTGTTCCACCCCGAGTGGTTATCTAACCCCGCATGCTTGGTTAGGAAAAAGAGTGGGAAATGGAGGATGTGTGTAGATTATATTAATCTAAATAAAGCATGTCCGAAAGTCCCTTTTCCCTTACCACGTATCGATCAGATAGTCGACTCCACTTCGGGGTGTGAGCTCTTATCCTTCCTTGATGCCTATTCCGGCTACCACCAAATCAAGATGAAGGAGTCCGACCAGCTCGACTTCCTTCATCACCCCCCTTTCGGTATGTTCTGCCTTGACAATGCCCTTCGGGCTCAGGAACGCAGGGGCCACGTATCAGCGGTGCATGCTGGGCGTTTTCAGAGACCACGTCGGTGAAACCGTAGAGGCCTACGTCGACGACATCATGGTCAAGACCAAGGAGGCCGACAACCTCATCTCTGACCTTGAGGTCGCTTTTCAGTGTCTCAAGGCCAAGAGCGTCAAGCTCAACCCCGAGAAGTGCGTCTTCGGGGTCCCCCGAGGCATGCTCCTCGGGTTTATCGTCTCCAAGCGCGGCATCGAGCCCAACCCGGAGAAGGTAACTGCGGTGACGAGCATGGGGCCGATCGAGGACCTGAAGGGCGTGCAACGAGTCATGGGCTGTCTGGCGTCTCTAAGCCGTTTCATCTCACGGCTCGGCGAGAAGGGCCTGCCCCTCTATCGCCTCCTAAGAAAGTCCGAGCGCTTTTCTTGGACCTCCGAGGCCCAGGAGGCCCTTGACAAGCTCAAAGCCGCCCTCACCAGCGCCCCGATCCTCGTCCGCCGGCCGGTGGGCCCCTCCTCACATGCGTTGCCGCAACAACGCAGGTAGTCAGTGCGGCCATCGTCGTCGAGAGGCAGGAGGAGGGCCACACCCTTGCCGGTCCGAGACCAGTCTACTTCATCAGTGAGGTGTTGTCCGAGACCAAGATCCGCTACCCGCAGATCCAAAAACTGCTCTACGCGGTGGTTCTGCCGGCGCGCAAGCTCGGCACTACTTCGACGCTCACCCCGTGACGGTGGTCTCCTCCTTCCCGTTGGGAGAGATCCTCCAAAATCGGGAAGTCTCAGGGCGGATCGCCAAGTGGTCCGTTGAGCTCATGGGGGAAACCCTCTCCTACGCGCCAAGGAAGGCTATCAAGTCTCAAGTCTTGGCTGACTTCATCGCCGAGTGGACCGATACTCAGCTACCGCCGCCCCGGTTCCAGGTGGAGTGCTGGATGATGTACTTCGACGGGTCCCTGATGAAGACTGGAGCCGGGCGCTGGTCTCCTCTTTTGTCTCCCCCTCGGGGTGCACATGCGACACGTAATCCGCCTCCACTTCCCAAATACGTCAAACAACATGGCGGAGTACGAGGGCCTACTCAACGGGTTGAAGATCGCCATCGAACTCGGCATCAAGCGCCTTGATGTCCGAGGGGACTCGCAGCTTGTCATCGACCAGGTCATGAAGGACTCAAGCTGCCACGACCCCAAGATGGACGCGTACTGCAAGGCGGTGGGCGCCCTGGAAGACAAGTTCGAGGGCCTTGAGCTCAACCACGCCATCCGCAGGTACAACGAGGCTGCCGACGAACTTCGCCAAGATCGCCGCTGGAAGAGCCCCTGGTTCCCCGACGTCTTCACAAGGGACCTCACGGCTCCCTCCATCACACTCAGCCGAACAGGGAGGAGGCCACGGAGAATCGCTCGACCCCCTCGGGGCTGGGGAGATGTCCAAGGTCACCTCTGCGCAGGAGGCCCCTCGGACTCCGAGGCGTCCTCGGCGTCAAACCCCAGGTCATGGAGATCGACGGGGAGGATCCGGAAGCCGACCCCAAGCCGGACCGGAGAAAGCCATACCTCGATTTGATCGTTCGGGGAACCCTCCCCGAGGACTTCAATCAAGCCCGACGCATCGCGAGAAGAGCAAAGTCCTTCGTCGTCATCGAGGGGCGACCTCTACAAACGAAGCCCCTCGGGGTCCTGCGGCCCGATGCGTCCGCGGTCGAGGATGGCCTTGCCCTGGATCGCAAAATCCACGCCGGGGTGTGTGGCCACCACGCCGCTCCCGGCTCCCTCGTCGGGCAGCGCTTTTTTAGGGAGGGGGTTCTACTGGCCAACCGCGGTCGCCGACGCCACCGAGGTAGTCTTGCACCTGCGAGGGTGCCATGCCTACGCTCGTCGACGCACCTACCGGCTCAGGCACTCTGCACCATCCCGATCACATGGCCCTTCGCCGTGTGGGGTTTTGGACTTAGTAAGACCTCTCAAGAAAGCGCCCGGGGGCTTCACCCCATTTGCTTGTCGCCATCGACAAGTTCTCCAAGTGGGATCGAGGCGTGCCCGTCACCAACATTCGATCCGAGCAAAGCGGTGCTCTTCTTCACCGACATCATCCACCGCTTTGGAGTCCCGAACTCTATCATCACCGACCACGGTACCCAGTTCACGGGGGCGAAGTTTAAAAACTTCTGCGACAACCACCGGATACACATTGTGCGGTCCTCGGTCGGCGCACCCGCGCATCGAGCGGGTAGGTGGAACGGGCCAACGGGATGATACCGCAAGGGCTCAAGCCTCGGATCTTTAACAAGCTCGACAAGTTCGGCAAAAGGTGGCTCGAGGAGCTCCCCTCGGTCCTCCTGAGCCTCAGGACGACAACGAGCCGAGCCACGGGGTTCACGCCTTTCTTCCCGGTATACGGCTCCGAGGCCGTCCCTCCCCACCGACTTGGAATTTGCCTCTCCGAGGCTCAAGTCCTATGAGGAGTGGCACAACCGTGGGCTCGGGAGAACTCGCCGGATATGCTTGACGAGGCCAGGGGACGCTGCCCTCCTACACTCGGCAAGATACCAGCAGCCCCTCCGACGCTACCACGACCGACGGGTCCGAGCTAGAGACCTCAAGGAAGGCGATCGGTGCTCCGTCTCCGCCAAGACAACAGGGGGGCGCCACAAGCTCACGCCTTGGGAAGGACCATTCATCGTCGCCGAAGTCCTCAAGCCGGGCACGTACAAGCTCGCCAATGAGGACGGAGAATTCCTCAACAAAGCTTGGAACATTCAACAGCTACGCCGCCTACCCTTAAGTTTCCAAGTTCCTACTTATAGTTGTACTCCATATTTCTCAAAGAAGAATGAAAAACACTTTTACAATTTTCTGCAAATAAGAAACATGTCCGAGGCCCTCGGGGGCTGAGGACCTTAACTACACTTACACCGCCTCAGAGCCTGAGCGAGACTCGGCTTTGACCCATCAAAGTCGAGCCTCCCTCGGGGGCTAGACAGGGGAACTCCCTCTGAAGGCACTCTGCGCAAGCGCACTTTTTTGTTAGTCGTTTTTCGAACATTTTCGTGTTACAAATCTCGAACGCTTGGAAAAAGGGTAACGGAGGGATTACTCCGAAACCTAAGGCTGGTTGAGCTACGGAGGTGTTTACGCCCATGCGCTACGACACTCCTACTCACTGCCATAGGACGAGGTACCTCATGCTTTGAGGAAGGGCTGCTCCAAACGTCAAGGACAGGAAAGCCACGAGGCCGCCCACGCCCCCAGTGCTAGGGTGCCTGCAACCACCTTTGACTAAGGAATCCCGTGTGTCCTGCGAGGGCCCTAATCTAAGTACGAGGCGAGAATCAAAGGCACGAAAAAGTAAACAGAAAACGAAAACAAATCATAAGGCCTCGTCGGGCCACGGTACTTGTCAACCGAGACGAGAATAACAAAAAAGCTAATCAAGTTTTTTTACATGGGCACGCTCGGCCCAACATGCAGACTTCACTGGGGGCGTCCGGCCCCCCCTCCCCTTCAGGCGGCATCCATGGCGTCGGTGGCGTCGGCTCCTTCGGCAGCGTTAGGGGAGGATCGCCGTGCAGAAGTGCCCGACCAGCCTTGGTCGTGGCCCCTTCAGCCCGCTGAAGCGGCTCGTCGAACACCTCCCTCTCGCGACCCTCCTCGTCCTCGGCGACGACAGAGCCCCTCGGAAACTTTGGGGAGGTCGGAGTCGTAGTGGGAGAGGGTCATCGCCAAGGTGTGCGACACGCGGTCCGAGCCGGATGAAGGGGCGTGGGCGCTTCCACCGTCACGGGCACGCCTCGAGGCGGCCAGATCGGCTTCTGCCGGCGGACTCGCCGGCCTCGACCGTTGTGCAAACGGCTCGACCTTCTCCCTTGAGGGCCTCGAGCTCGCCTAGCGCCGCCGAGTAGGCCAATGCACGCGCACCCCGAGGTCCGCCGCTTGCTCCGACGACTTCCTCCTCGGCTCAGCATCCGCCGGGGGTCAGCCTTGGAGCTGGAATACAAAGATGCGACTGCCCTAAAACGACAAAAGACTTACCTTCCATTGCGCCACCTCCTCCCCATTTGCGCCTTGAGCTTTGGGTGGCCTCATTCAGCGCTTGCCCAAGCTCGGCCCGCACCATGGTGACGTCGTCGACAAAAAGCTGGTGATCAGTGTCCATATTCACCAGGTTCTCTGTCAAGGTCCCGATGGTGCCGGAGGCCGACAAACGCCGTCCTCATCGCCTCCTTCTCGGCGCGGAGCTTGTTGAGCTCCTCGTTCCGAGCCGCCAGCTCGGTGCGCAGCTGGTTTGCCTCACCTGTCGTTGGAGATGGAGCGCCTCGTCGAGGCGGACTGAACCCGAGAAACTCGATTTCTCCCAGGGACGCCATCGCCAGATCCTACAACGATCGGGGCCAACGGATTAGCCGCCTTTGGGTGCTCATGCCAAGGTTAGGCTTCGACCACAAATATACGTATTACCTTCAACAGGTCGGGAGGTCCCTGGAGAAGATCGGCGAGAGCAGACCAAAAGCGGGTTTTGGGCCGACTTCATGTACTTATCCGCCTGCTCCCCACGGGTCGACTCCAAGGCGTCGTCCAGCCGCGTAGACTGGCGGTACTCCGGGTCCCCATGCGGTCCGACCAACAATACGCGGCGGCACGTTCTGGCTGGAGGACCCCTCGGCGGGCGCCCGCGGTCGGCGACCCCATCACGGTTGCCGCCTGAGGAGGTAGCATCCGCGACGACCACCTCTTTTTCCCAGCGGAGGCGGTCTCCTTCGAGGAGGGGATCTCCACCACCTCTTGCGTCGGCGGCTTAGAGGCGGAACAGGCGCTCGCTCCTCCATGACCACGTCGCCAATGGCCATCGGGGCAGGCGCCGTCCACGGCGCGCTTCCGCGGCGGGGCGCGTCACGGCTACACCTCCACCGCGGCGCCGCCAAGGCCAGCGCCCAGGCGCTGCGCCCCTCCCCGTCGGGGGCGGAAGATGGCTCCCTGGCCGAGGCGCCTCGATCACCGCTTCCCTCGGACGCCGCCGGCGGCGCCCGCCCAGGGGCAGTAGCGCCCGCCGTACTGGCCTATAGCCTCGGCGGTACGCGTGGCGGAGGCAGCGGGGGCCGGGGCGGGGGGATCTTGCGCTGCGGTAGCAAGAAGAGTGAGTCTTCAAAAGAAAAAGAAGAGTGGCGGCAAGACTAAAAGGACAAACACCTACACAGACCGGCGGTTGAAACGATCGCTCACTGGAGTCGTGCTCGCTGGGAGCTCGGACTTTGAGGTGTCCTCGCCCCGCGCGACTCGGGGTCACGCGAGCGCGAGGGGAGGCCCATCGGCGTCGCCGCCTCCTCGGCCGCTCCTGCGCCTCACCCTCGGGCGGTCCTCCCCGCCGCCTCCTGGCCGTTCCGAGGGCAGGGACCGAGCCGCCCCCGACGGGGCCTGGCAGCCCGGGGCGACTGACAGAGGGCCTTGCCCTCCCCGCCGGAGTCACAGCCTCCGGCCGCCCGAGTGAAGCCTTCGCCCGGAGTGAGGGGGGAGTGTCCTTCAACGGCCACGGCAATCACTCCTTTCTTCACGGGGGCGATGCGGCCAAGCCGAAGAAGCTGTAGTCCTCCTCCCTCCTCCTCGTCATCCTCATCATCATCATCGGGCCGGTGAGGTGTGTCGAGGGCGTCGGCCTCCCGGGAGAACTCCTAGATCCCTCTCGGCGCCTCCGGCTTTCCTCCAGGGCGCGCTTCTCACCCTCCTTGCGGATGTTCCGGTCCTTCTTCTTTCCTCCTTCTTCTTCTTCTCCTTCCTCTGCTCCACCGCGATGGCCTTGTTAGCCTCCTTCACCGCGGAGGATGGGAGGCTTCAGCATCTCAACTTCCCCGCCAGTCCCTGCGAGGAAAGAACAAGGTGAGGTTAAAGGGGGAGATGCGGGCATCAACGATACAAGCACAATCAAAAGGAACTCACCACGGAGATGGCATCCGGGTGGGGGCGCATCAACCCTCAGAGAGGAGGGAAGGGTCGGTCACCGTCGCCGCCTCCTTCGTCCGGACGACAACCTCGTCGGAACCTCGAGGTCGACGGACGATATCCTTGTCCCAAGGGGGCTCCCTTTCCGCATGTCGAACAGAAAAAGCCGCCTCGACATGAGGGGCAGGACTCGCCGTTGGTGGAAGGTGGCGATGACGACCGACGCATCCAACCCTTTGGGTCAGCATCTTTAAGGCCCGGAACACCTTCTTCAGCGGAGTGGTCTTCTCCCTCGATGATCTCCTCCCTCCACCTTTGCGGGCTCCGCTTCAAACACCTTCCCCAAGTGAAAAAGGGCAGGTGACGAAAGTCGTTCCGAGATAGAACCACTTCGCGCCGCCAGCCACGGTTGGAGGAGGCGAGCCTCGCCGGGATGTAGGAATCACGGTGGCGATTCATGCTGGCAAGATGCAGCTCCCAACGCAGACGGCATCCTTCTTCCCCTTTACCGGCGCCCTTGAAGTAGAGGACGCCCTCGAAGAAATAGAGCCAGAGATCCCGCTGGGCTCGACTCCAGGTACCCCTCGCACAGGCCGACGAACACCGCCCAAATGCGTGATGGAGTTGGGGTTGAGGTTACTGCAGCCGGTGCCGTAGTACTCGAGGATGGCCCTCAAGAACCGGCCCACCGGCGATCCCAACAACTCAAGTTCTCATGGAACGCCGTGAAGCTCACGACGTACCCCGGTGCGGAAAAAGCGGGGACAGTGGCCTGGGCCAAGCGAACAATCCACTCGGCAAAGCCTGGTCGGGCGCAGGGGCGGAGAAGCCCTTCCCCACGAGCGCCACCTCCGGCAGCGTCCACGGAGCCTCGCTTCCCACTCCTCCACGCCGACGATCTCGGGCTCGGCGCCATGGCGACGGTGGGGCTAGGGCGTATGCAAGGTGGCTCTCTCCTTCGCTCCTCCCGTCCTCTCGGCGGCGCTGGATGCGCATGGCGGCGGGAGGGAAACCAAAGCGCTCGCAAGGGTGGAGAAGGTGAGAAGAAACAAGACGGCCGCCCCCACACAGGCTTTATACCAAGAAACCCAGGCCGTTCCACCTACCCACATTTAATGCACGACGCGCCCGGGATTTCCCACTTGAGTACACGTCGCACGGGAGACCCAGCCGGGCCAAGACGAGCGCCACGCCACACGTCTCGCGGCTACACGCACGATGCGTAGCTTTTTCTCCACATAAAATCCCGGCACACTAACCCGGGACCTGGCGGGCGCTGGCTCGGTGGCAAACGCGGGCGCCAGACATCACACTCCCCGTGGGACCCGCAAGCACGCGCACGACAACTGCCACGACGGAAAAGTGGGGCCCGCTTGACGTCGCGCGGGCGCCCACATCCCGCTACCGCCACTAAAAGGCGCCCACGTCCCCACAACGGTGTTCACATAAGCGCCTTCCCTGGAAGAGCCGGGCGACGCGCCCATTACGGTCCGTAGAGGTACGAGAGTCGGCCCATCTCGTGGTTCGATGGCTCCTCAGACAGCAAGAGAGTCGTCGGCAGCCTTGACGGCCTCATACACAAAGACAGCCCTCAAGGTGAGCAAATACCGTCCCAGCATCCGAGGCCAAGACGCCAAACGAGAAAGGGGGATCCTCGCGGGGAGAGGCCGAGCCCCCGGGACCCGCGGACGGACCTCGAGCCCCGCCTCGTGACACAAAGGTGCTCTTATGAAACGCGCCTCCGGCCCAGCCAACCCCTAACGAACGGGGCACAAGCGCCCACTTGGATCCTCCCGCACAAACCACCGGATCTAGTTGGCAGACACCTCACACGACGTGACAAATCCACCCTCCTCCCTCGCGAAGGGGATGCGCGAGGCGCTCACGGTTAACGACTGGGCACCTCGCGGTCGCCCCACGCCCGAACGGCCCTCGGGCAACCTAGTGCAGCGGCCGGAGCAGGGAAACGCCATCTAACCACGCCACATGCCCCTCGGCCGACGGGCCCGGACTCGCAAACGACGTAAACACTGGGATCGGAAACATGTAAGCCCCTCGGAGAAGCACCCACACTCCTCCGAGGCCTCGGGGACACTGGAGGAGGCGCGCGCGCCCCACCAGAGAACAGCCTCTTTGAGGTGAGCAGAACACCCTCACCAAGCACGGCACAAGCCCTCGAAGGATCACTCACGCCCCGAGAGGCCCGGGGCTACACCAGCCGGACACGCACCCAAGACCAGGCGTAGGGAACGCCTAGAGCATCTAACAGCCAGCCCGGCATGAACTAGACTAAGAAGCATGACACTCCGCCTCCGAACGAGTGCTCCCACTCCTTCTCGAGAGGCTCGGGGCCACCGTCAGGACCAAAATAAGGGCCCTCCTAACAATTAGGGGCCCAAGAAACGCAAAACTAGGCCACACAAGAACAAAACACCTACCCTGGCCAAGGCCCATCGCTCTACACACTAACACCCCCCGAGCCCACATTGCCGGGACTTCAAGCAAACACTATCCTTCCGCCTCTCGTCCAAGCCTCCTTTACTCAAGGCCCTGGACGAGTTCCTGCTTTTCCGTCCCGCCCGAGCCTCCCAGAGGCCCCTCGGACCGGGCGTCCGCGTCCGACTCGCCCGAGCCTCTCGCCAGGCCTGGGCGGCGCCCGCTCTTCCGTCCCAACCGAGCCCCTCCCCGCGAGGTCCTGACGGGCACCCAACACTCCGCCCTCGCCCGAGGCCTCCCCGCAGCTGCCTCCTGACGAGTTCCCGCTCCGGTCCCGACCGAGCCCCCCGCGCTAAGGCTCTCGGACGACACGCGCCAAACATCACCTGGTCAAAGATCGACCACCGACTGACGATATCTACCGCCCGCCTTCCCACTGGATCGCCGCCGACGCTAGCCCTCGCGTGGGGATGGGAGCCATCCCATCACCACTCGCACCTCCGCGCCCGCGCCCACGATTACGCAATCCCTACAGTGGCGGCCATGCCCGCCACTCGTAGGGCGCCATGATAACTAAAACCTCGTAATGTCCCATCACCGGAGTCCAAATACGGAGCACGCCGCACCCCGGTGTGAGCACGCGCCACCCCCTCAGACGGGCTGGTCGGTCTCCTAAGTGCTCCCTCACACTGGCACCCAGGCTTCCAGAGTCGGGATTGACGAGATGGCCCCATACGTCGTACGCCGACCACGCCTCGTAGTACGATAACGATGCCGCTGCCTCTGGGCCCTGACCGGAGTGAGTCAAAGCTACAAGCAGGCCACGCATTCGGGCACGCCTCATCATGACGCCCACGCCGACCCCTGCAGAGGCAGACGTCCCTCCTTCGCCAAGAACGAGGAGCCCACTCCACGGAACGGCGCCCCTCGCCATCGACAAGGGGGCGCCGCCGTGACAGAAAAACCGCCGCCTCACCCGGGTTCCTGCACAAGGAGAGAGGGAGCCCCAAGGCCTCGGCAGGATGAGGCGGGTGCCCACCACCGTCTTTTCCTATTCAAACATCAGAGTCAGAAGCCCGGCCCATCCCCTTCCTCTGACTATAAAGGGGGACGGGGTCCTTCCCGAGAGGTGAATCCAACTAAGCAAGTCAAGCAATCTCCTCGCAAACAAACACACACACACACACTCATCTCACACGAGACTTGGGGATAGTTCCCTCTCTCCACCTCGCTGTACACCTCTACCTACAGGCACCTTGGTGTAGGATAATACAAATCCTTCTTGTGTCCTTCTTGCACACCATCCAGTATTGGGAGCACGCACGAATTCACTCGCTGGTAATGGGGACCACTAGTTTTAGCAATCAGATGCGAACAACGGTTCGTCACGCTAAGCCGCCGCTTATCAAAATGTTGAGCCTATCCGCTACGCCTGAAGTCGTTTTCGTGCCTTTGTCAATTCATGGATCTCAAGGACTGTCAAAGCGCCGGTGCAGTCGCCGGAGAAGCTCCCGGCAGCTGCTCACCGGAGCGCGCCGGCGAAGCCGGCCGATCACGCTTACTAAAAGCGCCGGGGTGGTTGGCGAGGGTGGTGTAGCAGCCGTTGGGCGCGGAAGGAGGTGTAGAATCGACGGTGTTGCTTGCTTGAGAAGCTGCCGCCGGGCGAAGAGCATATGTCGGCCGTAAGCCAGAATGCTCGGCCGGAGAGAAGAGAGGAAGTGGGGAAGCCGACGCCCCGCCCCGCTTTTGTCGAGAGAGGAGAGCCGCTGCAGCCGGTGCACGCATGGGAAGGGGCCGCACGGGCGATACCGCCGCACAAGAAGTCCAAGTGGGGGAGTGAGAAGCTTTTTCTTTTCTAATTTCAATTTCCAAATGTTGTTTTCTATCTTTTTGCTAGAATTTATTTTGGGCAAATAAAAATACAAGAAAAATATGTATGTGCTCTCTCAAGTTAAGCTCTATCAAAATAATGCTAACATGGTTTTCAAGAACTTTGTTTACAATGAAAAATTGCCTTAAATTAATAAATACCACTTCCATGATTTTTAGTAATTAAAATATAAGTCCAAAATCATGAAATTTGTTTTGTGTTCTAATTAGTGATGATGATCTTAATTATGAAGTTTGATCCTTGTTTAATTAAGTTTTGTATTATGTCAATTAATACCTTACCAATTAGCGTTTAATTAATTACCTTGATTAATTAGATTTAAGTAATCCCCACTAGCAAGTTAATTAGTGGCTTTCAACGACTGAAAATGGTTAATAAATTAGTAATCACCCTTAATCACTTTTTAAATGTTGCTTGATTTGGATTGAGTGATGACCCTAGGTCATTAACAACTCTAATGACCTTCGCATTTCATGTTGATTGTGTACTAGTCCATCGTCAGTTTAATAATTAGTTATACCTTCTTGTGTGCAAGGTTATCGTGGAAGGTTGTACTCAAGATAGGTTAACGATCGTTGCATCATTATCACATGCTCTTTTATTCCCCTCGTGATCATAATCATGCATTTCAATCGTAGTTGTGTCAGTCCGAGGAAGGAGCGATCCAACTCTATCTCTGAAGAAGGTGTTCGCGAGGAGGCCGGGTCCCCATCTCCTCCAGTGCCCCCCCCTAACCTCACTTCTCCGAGCCCCAAGGCAAGCCCTTTTGATGCATTTAAACAATTCCTTGTATTTTGAAAAGCTTTGTATTTTATGTTCCCGAGATGATGCATTAGGTATTAGGAATTGTGTGACATCCTACTTTTGATGCATTTACCGTGTACCTGATACATTACCTGATAATTGCTTTTGGATTTTGAATGCTTAGTATACGCTTAGCCTTGCTACTAAGGTAGGGTTTGAGAAACTCAAGTCAAAGGTGTGATAACGATATCCCCCCGGAGGGAATTTGATGAAAAACCTGATGTTTGTCGTTTATCCTTTGTTCCGACGGGTCACGTGATAACAAGAACATGATGATGAGTAACTCGAAAGATCGCCGGTGGAGTGACTTGCATCAGAAGGGCTAGTGCCCCGGTGTAGTATCGTCCACTTGTGTCGGTTAAGGACCGTCCGTTGTTTCATACTGGGATCATGAGGCTATTGGATAGTACTAGTCGTATGCTACCGGCGGTAAGCTCCACTTGACTATTTCACATTAAAACGGACAGTACCGTGTAAATCTATCCCACGATGCGCACCGAAGTGACCGAGCGTCGTAGAGAGAGGTGGTGTAACGTATTAACTGCTTTGTTATGGAGAAATCTAAGCGTTGAGTTGATGTATGTAAGATGTTGGGTCCTGCATACATCGTGTGGCTAGAAAGCCCCAGCTGCGTATAAAAGTTTATCTGAATCGTTTGCTCCAATGATATGAGACTTGATCCGGAAACCCCAGATCGTAGTAATAATGAAAGTGTGAGAATGAAAGGTTTTGAATTCGGCATATGGTTGACAAGACTTGCTAAAGCCTTTCACCTGATGTCCCATTAACCAGATTCCCATTAACCAGTCTTCTCCCCAATTTTAGTTTCGTAAGTCTTGGAGTACTTTTGTACCTGTGGTTTGTTCAACCCCCAAGCAGGTGAACTGCATGAACAAGAGTGCTACGGCCCTGTTGCATGACGGTTATCGAAGAAATGACTGATGAGGAATAAATTGAGTGGCCCTGGCAGGGCACTTTAATTGTGTGGGACTTGTAATAAAGTTATAATGATTACTTCCGCCCGGTTTGTACAATGACACTGTTTGTATAAGTTTTTACAAAAGGTTTGTAAATTAAGTTATTGTAAGTCTTCCCGCTACCTCGTATTTATATATGAAAACTATTAAAATACTGTGATGTTTCTGTAAGTATCGATCCTGAGTAATCGTGGGTTTATCGGGATTCAATCGGACGGAACGTTTTTAGTTATGTGGTGTACAAGCATAGCCGATGAGGTCTTAGGGACAATGTCGTGCTTGTGGGCCATATAATTTAGAAGGTTCTGCCACATTCTAATATGCCAAAATCTCCGCCCTGTCCCTGGCGGCAATGGGGGTAAACAGGGTATGCGCTGGCAGGGAGGAGCCGAGTGAATTGTGATGATTTTTTTCAAAAGTTGAAAATAAGGTTACGGCCTTCTTAGATAAAATTCTGACCATTTACCTTTTAGGCTTTTTTTTAGCCGGGGCTGAGGTTCCTCCGTTCTGCGCTAGTAAGATTAAAATTTTGGACCATCTATTCACCTGATTCAAACGACTTATATTATGACAACCAAGGATAGGTTTGAATTACTACTATATGCATGTATGTATAAGTTACATATTCTTGTCTCGTATTGGTTGTTTTCTCTATTTTGACGCCTCACCACTCCACCCTTTGTGGCGACACCATACTCTATGAATCTAAAACAATTCATGTACGAACTCTCAAGTTTTAAATCATTAATGAATGAGCAACTAAACTTGAAGAATCAATTTTTTATGAGATGGCTTGACCAAAGTTTCATCCAAAGTGTGAACATGTTTTTCTTACTTGTCCTGAAATGTAATAAATATTTAGTTTCACTCAAGTCAAATGTAAACCATCTAAAGTTTGGACCATGATTCTTTAAAGACAACAATATTTAAGATATTAAGTAGATAAATTATGAAAAACACATTTTAAATTTCTTAACATAAATTTTTTGTTTCAATAAACTTAGTTAGATTTAGGATGGTTTGCATAGAATAATCAAATGACACTATTTCAGACATAAAAGAGCATGCGAGAAACCATCAACATATTCACACAGACATGATCTATGTAGGTAAATCAGCTCATTAAAGGTGTAATTCTCCATTCTTGAACTACCCTCTCTAAGATGGTGGGAGTTGCTTTGAGCATTGCCCCTAACTAAGATGAACTAACCCTCTCTAACAATGAGTTGAACAAATTTAGCAAAAGGTTAATTAGTAGATATATAGTCGCAGTTGTATTACGCATTTCTGTTTGCTGTGTAATTCCTTGCATCTCAAAATAAGTGAATCGAAGAGCTTGAAGAGGTCAATTTGTTGATGAGAAATTACATATATACAAGATGTAATCATTGTACTTTGAGAAGAACGAAATAGATCACTAGAGTTGGGTGGTCTCACTTATTTTGGGATTAAACTCTAAAAGTGCATTTATTACGGAAGTATTTCTAATAAAGCCATGCCCTGGACTGAGATCAAGAAAAGTTATGTAACAAACTGCTAACTGCATACATAGGGCATTATGAATACATATTTTCTACTGTTGGTCTTTTTTCACTTGTTTATTTCTACCACATTTTGTGAGAATCTGTTGTTGATTCCCTGCCTTGGTCTATCCAGCGAATGACAGTAGCAGGTAGTGAAGTTTATTTTGAGGGCGTCAGTTGAAGGAGCACACGGGTGGAACCGTGGAAGGGGGACATTGCTATTTGCTAATGTATATGGGCGCAAGAAGAAAGTAGAAGGGCAGGGTGCAAGAAGAATAGAAGGGCAGAGAAGCTAGCAGACCCGCAGGACGGGGCTAGTTCCATGGTGTGATTAGATTAGGAAAGCTATATGATACTGTATTTTATTTATTGGCAACTGCTCCGGTACTTTCTCTTTTTATTGCACGCATCTCAAAAGCAGGGATTAAAAGAATTAATTTCGCTTATTAATCTGCACCTGATCCCGCCTGGCTGAGCCCATCCAAGCCCAGCCCGAATCCAGCCTGAGTCCAGATTGCACGTAACGTCCGTAGACTCCGGCCATTCCGCTGCTTTCGATCGGCTTTCTGTTTGTCTCACGCCGCACCGCTCGCTTCCATCCCTCGGGCTGCAGCAGCGACGCACCAGGCACCGAAAGCAGCAAGAGCACGGGCGACTGGGCAGCGGGCGGCGCTGCAGCAGGTTCGGGCGCCCATCGCCCAAGTTGGCAGTTTTACTGCTTTCAAAAGAATTACCATACAAGTGAGGTGTTGTCCTCAACAATCAAGCTAAGTTATATTAACATACTGATTGCAGAATAACTTGTAAAGGGTACCTTCTTGCCCCTATTCAAAAACGTGTCTCAGCATATCTCTCTTCTGGGTTTACTTTGTCTGGCTAGCCTAAGTATATGAACTCAAAACGAATTGACCAGGTATTCATCTCCCTTCCTTTTGCCTATAATGTCGTTACTTAGTATCTTCTGTAGGCTACAGCAGCAGTGTCATTCCATTGGGCAATTAAGCTGTGGATGTTCACGGTGAAAATGTAGCAGTGCCACCAGCAAAAGTTATGCTAGAAGGGCTCCACCAAAGGCTCGCGAGTATCAGGAGGCCATGGTATGACCTACTATCGCTGAAAGCAGTGAACAGGCAGCTGAACTTGCCCAAGCCAAAGACTTGTAACTGAATATTCCAAGAGTTCCGACAATATCCGGCACTGCTGCTCCAGCTGGAAATCTGGAAGCCCATCGCGGCCGCCTTCTTCAACGGCTTCGTGGAGGATGGGGACGGCTCCCCGGCGGTAACGCGCAGTGCAGCCGGTGGGGCGGCTCACTGCGCCCACCCTGGACCCTCGGTTGTCGTGCCGCAGCTGCCACCGGGTGAAGGACCTCGTGGGTCCGAACCTGCACCTATCGCTCCGCGCCCCTTGCTGCTCTCGGTCACCTGGTGCGGCCGCTGCCCGGGGGATGGAGAGCCGAACGGTGGCGGAGAAAAAGAAACAGAGAGAAGGGCTCTTCAAAACGTCGGACAGACAGAGTGAAACTACAACGTTATTTTGCAATCTGGACTGGGCTGGACACGGGTGGGCTTGATGGGTTTCAGCCCATGCGGACTTATGGGAAGATTAATAAAAAGCGAAATTAATCCCTTTAATCCCTGCTTTGAGATGCGGCAATTTTTTTTAAAAAAAGGAGTACTCGGAGCAGGCTTGCCTTTATTTATTTAGTTACATAGTTAGTTAGGTTATGCTTAGCATCCGAATTTCCTATGTGAAAGACCCACGCCTCGCTGCAAACTGAACCAATCCAACATATCAATCTTTGCCGAATTCTTGCCTTCCTTTCGGAAGAGGAATGGAGCTGGAAAGCGCCTCGGAGCCGGGAGGCGCAACAAAGGTCATTTAGTGTAGTTAGTTAAAAAAATCGGGCTGCACACCGCATTATACGGCTAAGGGAGGGTTAGGGCGGGGTGTGACTAGCCTTGCGGGGATGGCTAACGGGCGCCGAAGACGCCCGGATGCGTTTGCAGAGATACCCACGGTCCCGTGGGCGCGCCCGGAGTTGGGGAGGCCAAATCCAAGGCCGCTTTAGTAAAGTTAACGAAAAATCGACCGGAAACCCACATACGGCAGGGTTAGGCGGGTGGCTGGCCTCGTGGGATGGCTAATGGGGCGCGAAGATGCCCAATGCATTTTTCGGAGATAACACTCATGTCCTAGGCGCCCCAGAGCCGGGAGGCGAAGGAAGGCCGTTTAGTGCAGTTAAAGGAAAAAATTTCTACAGAAACCACACGTATTGTGTGGGCTTAGGCATTGTGGGTGGCCCCATGGATGGCTAATCTGGTGCCGAAGACGCCCGATGTGTTTCCAGAGATAACCGCTGTCCTAGGGGCGTCGCCTGAGAGAGGGGCGAAAAGGCCATTTAGTGTAGCAACGGAAAAATCGGCTTGGTAGAAACCGCAATGCACGGGCGAGGGTTAGGTGGGGGTGACTAGCCCTCGTGGATGGCTAAGGGGAAAAGCGAAGATGCCCGACAGTGTTTCTAGGAGAAAACCCCGCCGGGTCCTAGGGGCCGCCTCCTAGCCGAAGGCCACGAAGGCTGTTTAGTGTAGTTAACAATAAAAAATTCGATCTAGCCACACATGGGCAGGTTAGGTGGGTGGCTGGCCCGTGATGGCTAACGGGCTGGCGAAGATGCCCGATGCATTTCGGGAGATAACCCCACGGTCCTTAGGGCGCCTGAGCTGGAGGGCGGAAATCGAAAAGTCCGTTTAGGTGAAGGCAAAAGGAAAATTGGCTGAAAACCGCACGTACGGATGGGGTTAGGGGCTGTGGCTGGCCTCGTGGATGGCTAAATGGTAGCAAACATGCCCGAGGCATTTCCAGATAACCTCATGGCTCCTAGGGCACGCTTCTGAGTCGGAGGCTAACCAAGGCCGTTTAGTGTAGTTTCTCCAAGGAAAAATCGACGGAACCGCATGTGGCTGCGCGGGGTTGGGCGTTGTGGCTGGGCGATTTAAACGCATTTTCAAGAAATAACCCCCGCTGGGTCCTAGCAAAAAGCGCCGCCCGGCTTTATTTAACAAAGGCCGCGTATATAGTTAACAAAAAATCGGCTGCACAATCGCACGCACGCGCGAAAGCGTTGGCGGCTGGGTGACTAGCCTCGGATGGCTAATGGGCGGCCAAGACGCCTCGCCAGCGCTTCCGCAGAGATAACTCATGGGTCCTGTGGGCGCCGCCCTGAGCCGAGGCTGACCAAGGCCGCTTAGTGTGTTAACGGCATCGACCGGAAAACCCGCACGACGCGCAGTGGCTGGGGGCGGGGTGGCCGGCTCTGTGGATGAAGCTAATGGGGTGGCGAAGACGCCTGATGCATGTACCGAGATAACCCCCGTGGTCCTAGCGCGCTGAGCCGGGAGGCCTAACGAAGGCCGCTTTTTGTAGTTAGCGGGATTTAAGCCGAAAACCGCATCGCACGGGTGGGGTTGTGGGCGTCGTGCGTGGCCTCATGGATGGCTACGGCGGCGAACACGCCCGAGCGCCTCAGAGATAACGCCGGTCTTTAGGGGCGCGCCTAGAGCCGGAGGCGTAACGGCCTCTAGTGTAGTTAAAGAAAAATCGGCCGTAAAACCGCATATGTGCGGTGGTTAAGGCATTGTGGCCGGCCTCGTGGATGGCTAACAACAAGCAGTGCGAGGATGCCTCGATGCATTTCTAGGGAGATAACCCAGCGGTCCAAGGGGGCGCGCCGGGCCGGGAGGCAGTGAGGCCGTTTAGTGTA
>JADLZL010008292.1:0-145436 GCA_015844335.1 Chrysopogon serrulatus | reverse complement strand
AATAGTTAATTTGGGGCACAGAATTCTTAGGATGGTTGTTGGGTAAGAAACAAATATAAGAGCCCCAAAAAATTCCTAGAATGATTTTGGGCTTACAGTAAGAATAAGTATATACACCCTGATTATTTTTAGAATGGTTCCAGTAAAAAGGAAACATGAGAATCAATATGTTAACCTTTGACTCATGCTGAAAAAGAACTGCTACACTGATACGACTATTGCTGAAAATGAACTGCTACACTAAAAAAAGATCTCAGTTTTAGTGCTCGGGACAGATCCAGTATATACATTCTGGTAACAAGGGCTGAACCCCTAGAGCATCTTTACCACGTCCAATGAATGAAAGCAGGTATAGCAATGGCCGGATATGTTTAAGAAACAACATTTTCTTATCAAGAAGAAAAAAGGCAGCAAAGCCTAAGCACGTACAATTTTGAGGGAAGGAGAAGTTCTGCTGCCAGATCAAAAGCAAGGACCAACTTCTCACTTCTCAATCCCGGTGGCAGACCCAGTAGAACATGAGTGTACACATATAAACCTGATATTTTTCAAAAGAAACCTAAAGTTAGTATTTGTGTAGTCAGATCTGAACAAAAATAGCTTCCCATCTCCAACAGATTACTCCAAGCATCCCTAATGCCCTAAAAACAGCTACGCAGGTAACTGGAGGGCTCCAACGGACAATCCCCAACACCTAGATTTTCTACTTAGGTAATTACTCGGACACAATTTTAGTGCTCGGGATATAGAACGGAAATCATTGTCAAGGCAATGGATCCAATGACTTGCTTACCTGGGAAGAAGCAGGGATGTGGCAGCACGGTCAGCTTTGTGGGTGCGTCCTCCACCGTCGCGTGCTCCACGGACGACAAATCCTCCAGGGCCCAATCCTCCACCGTGCCTTGCTCAAGGGGGCTGCGGGGTGGAATCAAGAGGTCGTCGGGGCAGGCGAGCGGGAGCTTTGGGGCAGGTTGCGGGGGTAGGACTAGGGGATGGGCGAGCGGGAGCTAGAGGGCGGCGGCGGGCAGGACACTCGAGCGATTTGTTTGGGATTTGGGAGCGCGACCTGAAGAGCCCGGGCGGGCGCGATTTTGGGGAGGGTTTGAGGCCGGCGGCGCGCGGGGAGGTTCAGCGCGTCCGGGGATTTTGGACAGGGATCGAGGGCGGCGGGGGTGGTTCAGCGCTTGTGTATTTGGGATTTGGGGAGAGAAGAGAAGGTCTAGGGTTTCTGTACTCATGGGCCAGATGAAAAAAAATTGCCTAAGAGAGCTTGATGTAAGGGAGCGCGAAGGTGGGGGCCCATTTATTTTTCGGGTATAAGCAGGCGTGGGTGGGGCCCATTTATTTTTAGCGACAGATCGATTGACGGTAAACCTCGCTTTAGCGTCAGACAGTTAAACGTTAAAAATAAGTACTTATGGCGACAGACATCAAGCCGCTAAATGAGGATTTAGCGTCAGATAGTCTGTGAGTTAATTTTAGGGACAGATCATCCATCCACAAATATAATTTTTAGCGTCAGACGTCTGACTATGATATGGTGTTGTGGTGTAGTGTAAAACGCTGAAGGTTAAACTCTAGATAAAAAAGTGAAACCCTAGATAAATAATTACTATAATAATTAAAAAAACAAAAACCTAGCTACACTTCTCTCTCACTTGAGGTGAAACCCCAAATCTCAAAAAGTGAGTGGGGTTGAGCAAGAGAATGGTGGAAATGTAACCTAAAAGTCCAAATTCTAGATACAAAAGTGAAAATCTAGTTCAAAATTGTGGCTAAAATTGATCAAAAATGGTAAAAAGCTAGTTACTCTTCTCTCTCTCTCTAGAGTGAAACCCTAAATCCTAAATGTGTCTAGAATTGAGCATCAATGGTTAAAAAGAGGTAAGAGATATTAAAACTAACCTTTCTAAGCAACCTCCTTCAAAGAAATCAAGACCAAAACCTCTCCCCCCTTGTTTCTTCTCAAATCTGGACCTCCAAAAATCGCCACCAATGGAGGGTGGCGGCGGGCTGGTTCTGGTGGGGAAGAAGGAGGGGGGAAGAAGGTGGGGTATATATAGCGGGATCGGCAGAGGCGGTTCACTTAAGGAACCGCCTTGTGCAAAAAGATTAGCACTTGGCGGTTCACGTTAACAAAACCGCTTTGTGTAAATATCCTCATTTACACCGGCGGTTTTCTTAAGTAACCGCCTGTGTTAATCTAGACCAACACACGCGGTTCCTTAAGTGAACCGCCCGATTAATAAATGTGCCTATTTACAATGGCGGTTCACTTAAGAGAACCGCCGATGTTAATATATTTGCACAGGCGGTTCTAGTTGTGGGACCGGCCTTTTGGTTTTCACAGGCGTCCTTTTCCTAAAACCGCCTGCACAAATTTTTCCATGCCGTCAAGACAAATACTTTGTGTACTAGTGTACACTCCAATGAAATCAGTTAAGAACCCAATATAATGCTTCTATTGAATTTACTTATGGCATCAACATGGCTTTAAAACCCTCATCTTAGGTATTTGGCCTTTAAATTTATTTGACTCTATGGCCTTCCGTCAGTTTTGGATAACTAATGGTGTTAAGTCTATGGTGAAAAGATCATTTTACCCCTGTTTTTAAAAAAACTAAGTTTTGTATGTTTACTAAATATTTATATATATAAACATTCAATATTCATGCATTGTTTGTTGCCCAAAATATTCATGCTCAGTCAAAATATTTATATATATAAACACTCAAAATATTCATGCTCAGTCAGTTTCCTTTTGTTTTTTCAATAGGGGTAAAATGGTCTTTGCACCACAGACTTAACACCGTTAGTTGCCCAAAACTAATGGAAGGCTATAGAGCCAAATACATTGAGCCATAGAGCCAAATTTGAAAAGAAAAGGGCCAAATACCTAAAATGAGTTTTTTCTAGGGCCATACACCTAATTAAGTAGGGAACTCCTAGGAAAATTAGTACTTTTGTTTGCATCCTGGATTTTAATAATTTACTAGATTTCTTTGTTGCAGAGTTTTAATATATAGCACCTTGCCGAAATCCTTACCCGGCCCTATATATACCACTCTATGATGTCACATGCATTACCTTTAGCCACTATTGAAACTGTTTGCTCATACTAGTATTATGTCTCGCTGCTACATCAGTGTCGTGACACTGATGAGGAGAAGATTTATGTCTGTTGCTGCTAGCCGAGGAGAGTGAAATAAAGATCAGGACTGGGTGTCAGCAGGAAAAATACAACGAAAGCCACAAGGAGATGCAGGAGTCAAGTGCATTACATGAGATCCGAGAGGATAACATTTCTTCCATACATACATTCCATTCTCTCGTAGACATGACCCCCGAACCCACCTGCCATTGGTGGAACTGCCAGCCTCTAGCCTCTAGTACTGCACTGCCCATTTCATACTGACAGCTAGTGGATCCAAGGCAAAGGGTATCTGAAGTGAGAGAAGCTGGATCGGAGGCCCAGTGATGACGAGCTGTGTGACGCATGGGAGGCGTCCTGGGGAAGCTGTATTCCACGGTGGCGTGGTTGGCCCGCATGCATAGGACGAGAAAGTAGTTGCAGCGCGAAGCACTAACAGCAAGAACGCCGCGAGCTGCAGCAGGCATATGAGAGAAGATCTTCGTCATCAGCCACTATCTGGTGATGATGTCTGGGTGTTCGTTGCTTGTCCAAGTTCCTGAGTATTCCTAGAGGTGACATGGATCGATCCATATTGACAATAGACTCACTTTTTTTACAAATAACAACTAATTTGGTACTCCCTCTGTTTCAAATTGATTGTCACCGTTGGTTTTCGTTCCACAAATGTGACTTGATTTATAGAAAATACATATAATATTTTTACCTCTAAATAAATTTATTAAAAACTAGATTCAAAGATCTTTCCAATGATACTAATTTTGATACCAATTGATGATATTTAATATTTATAAAAATTGCCGGCATTTGTTTTTCAGGAAGCGAAAGCGACAGACATTTTGGAATGGAGGGAGTTCATGGATATACAAACAAAATTTCTCATTTGCTGAAAAGGGTTCTGGGTTCATATATGCAACGGTAATTTATTCGAAGTATATACATCGAATAAATTTGAGCCATTGAATTTTGAATATTTTTTAGTTTAATTAATATACTATTTGGGAAAAGTAAAAGGAAATGATGTCAAATCTCCTCATCACAAGAGAGACAGCCAAGTGGTGGCCCGTTTATAACCATGAGACCTTTCCTTCTTTTCCATTTTATCCTTTTTCTGTGTCCAACCTTTCTTTTCCATTTATAAATTTTATTTTTTGACAAATATAATATGGCGGTGTTAAATAATCAATTTTGGCACCCTGCTTCCGAGCAAGCTCCCACGCATGCCAATGGTGTGTGTCATGCAGGAATCATGGAGACACCATGGCCGGCTTGGCTAGACTCCTCCCTCAATTACTTGAAACCGCACAGACAAGAACTCCTGCATTTGTTGGATATCACTGTACTGGATGTGTCACGGAAAGAAGAGCTAGTAGAAGGCATGCTTGCATGGTGGACGGGATATCCCTCCCTTGGTGGCCATTGGTGCTCTGGTTCCCCAAGTCTAAGTTATATCAATTCAAAAAAAAAAGTCTAAGTTATATTACCATTGTACCCCTTTTCTAGTTTTCACTTAGTAATGAATTCTAAAATTATTTCATAAAAATATTTCGTTTGATATAGTTTTAGTTAGTGTACCATGAAAGCCATATCAAAAGCAATATTTTTACGAAATAATTTTAGAATAACTAGTACACTAATAGTTTAGCATTTCAAGGCATTGTTACCAAAGAAAGTTTAGGTGATCTCTCTTTTGAATCAGATGACATTTTTTGCAAGGGAATCAGATGACATCTTACAAATAATTAAGGATCTCGATGGTTGTTTTCCATCTAAAGCAAATATCATACTCATACCTGATCCATTGTATGTTTCAAATTGCAATATAAGGCTTGTTCATATTGTAACTTTTTGCAATCTAAGCAATTGTAACACTTTCGTTTGTATTGACTAACTAGTCTTAAAAGATTCGTCTCGTGATTTACAACCAAATTGTGCAATTAGTTATTTTTTTACTTACATTTAATACTCCATGCATGGAGGTAGAAATTGATGTGATGAAGAGAGAGTGAAAAAACTTGCGAAAGTAAGTGAAAGAGAACAAGGCCAAAGTCTCTCTATATGTTTCCCATCTGATGATATGTAAATAAACAAGCATTAAATACTAATGATATTACAAAAAAAAAGCATTAAATACTTATCTTTTCCATATAACCAATTTAAACATGCAGCCCATTATGCTAATGTTGGCTTTAAGTGACATTACATAAGCATGCAGCTAGATAAATTGTTGGCCTTGCTGTTACCTGCTTTCATGGCATGTATCAGGGCGGCAGTGATCTTGTCACCTGGCTCGCATGCCCTCGACCATGCTGAAGCTAGCCATAACTCTGTAGCGGCGGCTCCTCGTCAATTATATTTATGGTAGTTAAACAATACTAGAAAAGGAGGAGAGACCAATAACATGCATTAATAAGGGCTGCGTAGCGAGTCAAAGCGCACGGTAATCTGCCCCAGCGTCGCCCCCACGCGGGTGACTCGGGGGCCTCTGAGCTGCCGCCCCGCCCCCACCCTCCTTCCCCAATCCTGCCACGCCGCTGCGGAGCAGGCTGCCGGTAAGGCCACGTGGCTCGCCGGGATGGCGGCAGCGTGGCCATTCTCGTGCGCGAATAGGCACGATGGGAGAAGGCGCGAGGTGACTGTCGGAGGACGTCGGGCGGCGTTGCAGCTTGGGGGCAACGCCTAGGCTGGCGCAGGGGGTGGAGGTGGATCTTCGACAGCGGGGCCCTCCTCTCGTCTGGTGGTGTGGCGGCGTAGGATGTCGCGGCCGGCGGGGTGTCGCCTCAACCGAGCCATGTCGGGCTTGGCAAGGCCGCTTGGCCGCAACTACGGCGGCGCCGGCTAGTGACCCGTGCAGGTTTACAGTGGCGGCGACGGCGGGTTTTCCGCCTCTGTTGTCCCCATTCCGTCTCGTATGGGTGCGTCGCGAGACGACCAGACGGCGATGGTACGCGGGGATCTGGCAAGGGCGCGCTCGTTGGATTTCAGGGCTGCGGTGGCGGCAGCTCCCCTCCCACCGGATCTGGCCTACCGCTAGATGGATCCGGGTCGGGGAGTGCCTGAGGCAGTCACCGGAGACCAATGGCGACGACGACGGACGCCTGAGCCAGCTGACCTCGAAGTGCGGTGGTGTTGCATGGGGCCAAATCTGTGGTCCTGTCGGCCTGCAATGTTGCCACATGCAAGGTTGGCGGTGGCAGGGGTGGCAGATGGCTGCACTGTTGGGTGGTAGCCGGCACAGCACAGTGAGTATGGGCACTGGATGCCATGCACGGGGTTGAGGCGCCATGGCGAAAGCTGTGTCCCTTGGACCGATGACGGTGACGCCTTCGGGCGCCTTATTCTTCCTTGGAAGCGTCTATCGATCGGCTCTCTTCCCTTTGTGCAGCGTGCTATTCCTAGGTGTAATGCCTTGACCTTCTGGTCAGGCGGCGGTGGCGCCGATGGCGTCACGTCCCTCCTTGGAGGCGTTGCTTTGGAAGCCTGTGTTTGTCAATCTGTAATGGTCGTCACCGTTTGCGACAAGGAAGGTGGAGGTCTAGCGAAGGTTTCATGTTTCTAACATCCACTACAGCGGATGGTGCTTGAGAGGAGGGTGTTGGCGCAGCGTTTGAAGGTGACCTGCGTGGTGTGGCGATGAGCGGTCCCGCTCGGCGCAAGAGGCTCTCTGACTGGCAACCGGAGGCTATATGTGGTACTACTGCTTTGTTGAGACAGCTAGACTAGTTGTGTTGGTTTGTGCTATTGGTGTCTGTAATAAGAAACAGCTATATGCATCAGTCGATGCAGAGGCTGGGATATTTAATATATTCCCTTTTCTAAAAAACATGCATTAATAAGTGAGTTATCAGCATCTATATGAGATAAGTTTTTTGTACGAACTATGTTTCTCTGCAACAAAATTAAAAATATATTAGAAAACAGATGTTTGTTCTGTAGTTTTACTTTTTCAATAATGCTGTACTTTATACCTATGGTACCAACATGGCTTTAATTTTGTATGCAGGCACTGCCCCTATATATAACGACACTGCAGCTTACTGCTTGTATCACCATTGATATCAGTGCAATGACTCCGATAAGTAGATGCTTAATTTGGATCTGTATCTGGTTGCTGCTACTAGGTAGTGTTGTTCATTTCTTGATGGCTAGGACTGGGTGACACCTGGAACATTAAACTGAAAGCCTGAATGAGACTAAGGAGTCATATTCAAAAATCTCGTACTATTGAATTTCCAGGGTCTAGCTTCTAGCACTGCACTGCATCAGCCTATTGGATATCGCTGGCAGCTGGTTGGCAATTCTGGCCAGCGACTCAGCTTGTGGTGGCAGGCCCATGACATGATGGCAGTGCACCAGAGAGAGCATGGATGCGAGCTAGCTGACTCTCGTGAGGGGTACAGGGGAAGCAATGGCGGCGAGGTTAGCTGGCATACGCAAAAGTACGAGGCATATATAGGAAGTACTCCTTAACTCTAGTAACCTAAGGAGTCAAACAATATCGTGTTGATTAGGTATGTGTAGAGATGTACTAATATTTATGATGTGTAATAAGTATCATTAGATCAAGCATCAAATAAATGTTGATAATTTTTCCTATAAACTTAGTCAAACTTGTAATTATTTTACTCCTTGAAAAACGAGGTTGACATTTTTATTGAATAGAGGGAGTAGGAGGAGAAGAACAGTCACTGAATCTGGACACTGGAGATAGAATTGGCTTCATGAGTAACAACTAACAAGTTGACCGAATTCTCTACTTGGGCTTGACCCACTTTGGTCCTGCATATCGGCTTCTGGGCCAAGACAAGCATTGGCATTTGCAAGGCCAAATATCATTCTCCACGGAAGCACCACTCCATCCCACATCTATTAACACGCTTGATTTAACTGATTTCCAGCTTGCCATTAGTCTAGGATTAGGGAGTCCATAGGGGAGAAGTGGAAAATGCAAGCTTGGCAGGTACACACACAGCCACCAACCACAAGTACATACGAGACAATTTTGCTTTTTCTTTCGCAATTCATGATTATAAGATAAATTAAAGGTGTAATTAACCTATATACCCTGAAAATTCAATAATCTATTATACTTAATTGTTGTATTGAAGATTTGTACCCACAGTTTGTGAAAGCACTCTCCCGACATATACCACTCTACCATATAGTGCAGTTCCTCAATCACAGTTAGACACTGACGATATTGTTTGTCACATACTACAATTATGTCTCAACGTTGTATCACCATTAATCATGGAATTGGTCTTTATCTGGCTGCATTTAAGACTGGTTATGCAGCTTGCCAGTGCTGTTGGCAAATTGCTCTGTTGCAGACTTATAGTAGCAGTGTGCTAGAATCCTCTCATTATACATACCACTGTCAGCCAATAGCAGTTTCCTGCGTCACCATTAATTAGCCTGAGTTACTGAGTAAGAGAGTGTCGATATTATTGCTTGCTACGTACGTAGTTTTACTATATATTGTGTCTCATGACACTCACATGAGGAGATGCTTTTGATCTGTTTCTGGCCATATATACCTATCCCAGCTTCTCTGCTTGAGTGCCCTAGCAAGACATGTGAAGTGCAGATCAAGACTAGGTGGCATCAGGAAAAATGAACCAAAATCTCAAGTCAGTTTTAGGAGCTTAGTGCTCAATTTGAGATATCAGAGGACTCAGCTTCGTCCTGGGGTAGCGATACCTAGTGGACAGGAGCCCAAACCTGATTGCCATTGGTGGAATTGCTCAACCCATATTCCTCAACGATTGCACCCGGAATCCCCAAGGCAGTAGATCAGCTGGACTAGGGTCATGATTGCAACTAGATGCTAGTACTTACGATCGCCCCCACTGAAACTCGTGGCGCAAGCTCAGTGTCTATGATATAGCTGACTCAACCAACTGGTCATGATAAAGAAGTAAGGATGGCGTGGAGTGGTTGTCGAGCGTGCACAAGAGGAAATATAAGAGGTAAGGCTTGGCGCCAACTGTATGTTATACTGCATTCTTGGTTCTTGTCACATCAAAACAACGCTAGATCAATTGTTTGAGTAACATCCTGTCGCAGAACAGAATGTAACATCACGATATATCAATATCTGGTTTAAGTTAAAAATCACAAGGAAAGCTTATTTTCAGCTGCGAATGTTTGAACATGTGCAAGGAGTATTAAATATAGACTGCAAAAATACCTAATTGCATAAATTGTGAGTATTTTGTGAGATGAAACTTTTAAGCCTTATTAGTATATGATTTGATAATGTGGTGCTAAAATAGACATGTGCTAATGACCGATTCATTAGGCTTAAAAATTTATCTCATAGTTTACTGGCGAGTTTTATAATTTTTAATTAGTATCTGAGTACCTCATGCGACACCACATATAACATCTGATGTGATACGACAAAACTTTTCAGCTCTGGTTCCAAACAACCCCTTAACAACATGGTTGCTGCCAAACAAACCATAAAATTCCTCATTTGTACAATGAAAGTAGCATTGCCTAACCCTGACGTCAGCAGTTTGGTGGTGCTATAAATTGTTTATCATTATGCATTTACTGATAGCTACAGTTGTCCATGCTGTGTCTACCTCCCTTTATATACATCCTCTTCACATATGGCTGGTGCTTCAAAATTAGATGGGGATGAAATATGATGTATAGTGTCTAACCACTGCTATTTAGGCTTAGTGAAGCACGATTTGGGAATATGTGGTATCCAGGAAAATTGAAGTACCACTTGGCACCAAGATATATGAAGAGTTAGTAGTATCTTTTTGCCAGTATTCAATTAGTAATGGCATAATGGTTCTCTGTGTGTTACATTACCTTTGTATCTTTTCGCCAGTTTTCAATTAGTAATGATTTTAAGATTATTTCATACAGATGTTGCTTTTGATACAATGTTATTAGTGCTTATAGTATAATGTTTCATATAATAAGAGATGATTGTTTTTGTTTTATTATCTGTCTGTGGAGTCTTCCCCGACATGAAATAGTTTGTGCACTGGCATTACATTTGGTTCCTACTTTCCTTTCATAATGTCATAACTAGTAAGCCACCAAGGCAGTTAAGGCCACTACTTTTTGTTCGCTGCATGCACCATGAATTTTTCAATATGATTTTGTATTGCACTAATGCAGATTTCTAGAAGCACTCTCATAGAGTGCTCTCACCATATATACCACTCCGCCAGCATAATGCAGTTTCCTGCACCACCATTAGCTTGAGAAACAGTTTGCTGTATCGGCCATGTTGTTTCAGTAGTGGCACTGACAACAAGTGAGTTACGGGTCAGGAGTCAGGACTGGGTGGCGTCAGGATAAATGAAGGGACAGCATGAGTCAGATTTAGGGGCTTAATACTTAATTTGAGATCTGAGAGGATAATGCTTCTTTCTAGCACCGTACAATTTGGTGCAACTGCACAACTCATTCGTTGACCACTTCACCCCCCAAGTGCATCGACTGGGGATCATAGCAACTAGATGCCGGTGGTTCCGTGACAGAAACCGGCTGGTGGCGCAACATCGTGAGCTACTCATAGTATTTGGCAACTACGAGCTAGTTGACCTATGTGAGCAGTGTGTTGGATGGAAACACTATGTAATATCCAGAAGAAGCAGCAGTACAGGATGGTGGCGTGGTATCTCGAGGGTGCAGAGGAGGCGAAAGATTGTCAAATTAATGTGTGTGATATCTGTCACATAAATGTAACCCCTTAATATGTAGATTTATCATTTTGAGAAGTAGATTTCTGATGAACTATTTTCTTAATATCCTACTTGAAGTAGGTGCAGTGCAGGTAGGGGGCTGCAAAGCCAGTGAAGGATTACCCGTATATGAAAGCTTTGGTGATACTTTGACATGTGCGTACTAACAAACACCTCTGGGTGTTGGTACTAACCACCACCCATGTTTACTTTCAAGTATTTCTTGGCATTGTCAATGGTTCAAGAAAATGGCGGATCATAAAGTACAACACACTATATCATATTAATCAACAAGTAGATAAAGAAAAAGGCTTTCGATGTTTCAAATGGCACACTGGTTGTTCCTCTTCCTCTGTTTCTTCCATCATCTTTTCTCTATTCGTCCATCTCTCAGGAACCTACATGTCAGTTGGCTCTATGAGATAGCTCCCTACAAAATTTCTTGGAGGTGTTCATTCATATTGGACCACCATTTTCTTTGGTTTTTAACATTCCATGATCTCCATGAAAATATTTTTACCAAACAAGGTATATGTAACTTTTCCGTCACTTAAGTATGTATGGCCCCCCGAAAGGCTGATTCAAAAAAACCATATATATAAAATGTCCAATCATGACCCATATTATAATTATTATTAGATGTTGCCAGAGTAAGAACTGTTTCCATGCAGCTCCCATTAACGTTCACCTTAAATTATATCATCGTGCCTAGCTACATCCTTTGAAAGGAAAAAACATGATACCCACATTCTATTAATTGCACTGTACTTTATATTTAGCTTATTATTTTCCTCTCTATATATGCTATACTGCTACCTTCATCTATACACTAGCATCACAGGGGAGAGAGAGAGAGAGAGAGAGAGAGAGAGAGAGAGAGAGAGATGGAAATTATTAGTTACCAGACGAAGAGGACTGAGTGCGAAACCAAGGAAAACCCCCATGGGAATGAGTGACATACAGGAAAACCCATATGCCTCGCTGCTTCAGTTACTGTGTCCAGTAAGTTATCTTGTGTTGTCTCTAGTATAGGGATGGAGTGCGGCGATACGTGTTAGCGCATCATACCAATTTCTCACCGGCACGAACTCCAAAGGCTCCAGTCAGGTGGGTGGCAAGACCCCTGTTAGTTTTGCTCCTCACGTGGTTGCTCCTTCACTCATTCCCACGGTCCTTCCTCTCCAATGATGGTAGCCATGGCTCCCGCTCACACAATTGTTCTTGCAGCCCACGTTCCTTAATCCTTGGACTCATCCCTTCCAGTTAGACGAGCACATGTCAATGCAGCAAACCGAGTCGCGGCGTCCCGAGGCCCATGTTATGCAGTCTATTATGTCCCATACATATCATTCTGTATGTTGCCGGCTTTCAATTAGGCACATAGTGTCATATAGTTTATTTTTTCCGTACATCGATCTAAGTCATCAAAAGGTGATAAAAGAATCCTAGTCCATAAAACAGCACAAGCAAAAGATTATTTACTGTATGTAAAGAATTCCACCAACACCTTTGGTACATATTTGCATGTTGCTGGCCCATACAAGATGGTGGGGTGCTGATCCGTTCACTGCCCCGTGTGTAGCGGTGTGTTGTCACGTTCAAGGATGTTGTTGCATAGTCGAGGGTGACGGCGGATGAGTCCAGAAAGTGTTGGTGGCTTTTCTCCCTTCACGGTACTGAAGCCACCACCTGCGAGCAGTAAGCACAGCACCAGCATGCGATGAGCGGAGGATTGGCACAACTAGTTCGGCTATGGGTTCAGCTTGAGCTCAGCAATTGGCCTAGCCTGGGCTTGGCAACAGGCTTAGCATGAGCCCGATAGCCCGATAGCATGAGCCCACTTCTGAAAACTGTAATTAATAGTGGCATTTTGATTTAGGCAGACATAAACCTCTGTTAATTGATTTTGGCCATCTCTGAAATTGATTATTGTAGTAGTGTAGCTTAGCTTGTAAACTTAACCATTATTACCAAGGAAAAGTAGCATTGCCCATTGATTTTACAAGGAAATGAGATTTTTACACGTTATATCTTCTCGAGGCCCCGCATAGAGCGGGAGCTCTCTGCACTGGGTACGACCTTTTTATATTAACTCACTTTGTCATTGCAATTCCTATGACATATCTTAGGTTGCTAAGAATAAATTAATCTTATAGCAACATTGCACTACGAAGTTTGCTTCAATTTGTGCAAGACAGGTCTTAGCTCTTTGCTCACACAAAGTTTTGCTCCCTGGCTTTGCTGAATTATAGGAATATCGTCTTATATGTATGGTGGTTACACTACTACACAAAACTTAACCGAGGCGGTTTTTTTTGGTTAACCGAGACGGTTAGAAGAAACCGCCTCGAACATAAGGTCACGGTTAATCGTGGCCTTAACCGAGGCGGTTAGTCAACCGCCTCCATTAATATATTAAACGAGGCGGTTTTCTTATAATAACCGCCTCGGTAAATCAAACAAAAAATAAAAAAAAAGAAAAATCCCAAACCCTAGCCCAGATGGGCCTGGATCTGGGTCACACAGGATCCGCTACCATCCACCATACGCCGCCACTGTCGATCCCGCTCCTCGCCCAGATCAGCAAAAGTGGGGGCGCTCACCGCCGGAGCCGACGCGGTGGGTGCCTCCTCGCCGGATCCGTCTGGATCCACGCCGTGGAGGACGACACGAAGATCTGGAGCCCTGATAGAGAAAGACAAAGTGAGGGAGAGAGAGGAGAGAGGAGAGAGGAGGGAGGAGGGAGGAGGGGTACCGGAGCCGCTGGGTGCCGGAGCCACACCGCCGGGGCCGCGCCGCCGGTGCTGCGCCCCTCGCCCATTGGGGCCGCGTGCCGTGTCGGCCGCCGAGGGACGCGCTGGCCCACGCCCGGCCGCCGAGGGACGCGGCCCGCGCCCCGCCGCCGAGGGGCTCAGCCGCCGCGTGCCGCGCCGCCGGGCCACCGCGCCCGCCGTGCCGTGGATCCGCATCGGGGCTGCCGGGGAGCCACCGGGAGGGGGCGGGTAGCGAGGCGCTTGAAAAAAAGACATCGGAGGCGGGCACGATTTTCAACCGCCTCGGTTAACGCCTCGAGTTAACCGAGGCGGGCACTTTTTATTAACCGAGGTGGTTAATTTTAACCACCTCGGAATCTATTTTCCGAGGTGGTTGTCTTAACTCAACCGCCTCAAAAATAGTTTATTTTCGGAGACGGTCATCTTATAAAAACCGCCTCGGTAAATCTATTTTCGGAGGCGGTTACACTTTAAGGCCCGTTTCAGTAAATGATGGCCCAATAGGCAGCCCATCTCGGCCCGATATCGCACTACTGTATATAAACCAACCCTTAGGGTTTCTCACTCACTTCTCCCCTCCTTCACTCTCTCTCCCGTCGCCCTGTCCCCTCCCTCTGCGTGGCGGCGGGCGCTAACTCTCTCCCGGCCGGGCGCCTCTGCTCCCCCCCCCGGCCGGCGCTCCATCCTCTCCCCCCCCAAATGGGCGCCCCCCACTACTCCCCATCCGACGGCGTGCTCCATCCTCTCCCATCTCAGGTGAAGGGAGCCCCCACTAGTGGCGGATCCTAGCACAGCGGCGGTTGTTTGAGGCGGATCAAGGCACGGCAGCGGCGGATCGGGGTGGGGCTGCGACGGATCGGGCGCGGCCGGGCGACGGATCGAGGCGCTACTGCGCGATTGGGGCGGGACTGCGACGGCGGATCGCGGCGGCGACGGACCGAGGCGCTGCCGCGGTGGATCGAAGCGCGCCGGCTACGGATCGGGCGCGGCGGCGACGGATGGAGGCATTGCTGCGGCGGATCGGGCGCGCCGATCGCAGATCGGCGCGGGCGGCGACAGATCTAGGCACGGCTGCGGCGGATCGAGGCGTGGCGGCTGCGGTTCGGCGCAGTGGTTGCCGTGCTTCTCCGGCCATGGCGCGCCCCCTCCGACGGGATCCAGCACAGCGCCCTCTCCTCCCTCGTGCGACGTCGCACAAGGCGACCTCCCGGCAGTGGATCCAGGTAGCGGCGGCGGCACAACAATGGTGGCACGAGGCCCAAATCCAGGCCCGGTAGGGTTTGGGCTGTGGGCTTTTCTTTTTTTTTTTTTTCTCGGATTGATTAACTGAAGGCGGGCAAGCTAACCGCCTCGGGATATCACGATTTACCATGACGATTGATCCGAGGCGGACGCGACGATGCCCGCCTGGGTAAATCAATTTCACCCGCCTCTGATAAAATTTCTATAGTAGCGGGTGGAGGTCGGCCTCCAGCAGCGCACTGAGCAGGGAGAGAGGAAGACAGAGAAGAGAGGGAGGTAATGACGGCTGAGGAGAGGAAGAGAGTGATTTAGGGTTTGGGTGCCTCGGATATATATACTCGCCATCTATTAACCGAGGCGGTTTTCTTAGAAAAACCGCCTCGGTTCATCGTCTATTAATCGAGGCTGTTGTCTTAGAAAAATCGCCTCGGTTAATTGATTAACCGAGGCGGTTGTCTTAGAGCAACCGCCTCGGTTAAGGTATTAACCGAGGCAGTTGTTGCGCCGGGGTATTGCCTCGGTTGGAACTGATTAACCGAGACGGTTTTTTGCTAAAACCGCCTCTGAGCTTATTTTTGAAGTGCCTTGCAAAATCTTTTGTGTAGTAGTGTTAACTAATTAAGCTAAGAGATGTCTATAACCTGTACTAACTTTTGTGCCTAGCTAAGTGCCTTTAATGATGTTAAATCAACCATTACTTTTTTATTCACTCCTCCATGATTTTTATCAATAATTTATCACATTACTCTGTTCCGGATTTCTAGTAGAACACCAGGGTTTCTCGCGCCATATATATACCTCTCCGTCAGCATATATATACAGCAGTTTCGTGTGTAGGCATCACCATTAGCCTGAGTTGTGTAAAAGAGTGTCGATATTACTCGCTGTAGTACTATATAGTGTACCTATCCCAGATTTAAAGCTGCTCTGCTAGCTGGTGCTGTCGGAGTGGCTCAGACGAGTGAAGTGCAGATCAGGACTGGGTGGCATGAGGAAAAATGAACTGAAATCCCAAGTCCGTTTTAGGGGCTTGGTACTCAATTTCAGATACGAGGGGGTAGTAAAGGTTCGTGCTGGCATAGGACAATCTGGTAGACTGGAGCCCCGATCCTGATGGCCATTGGTGGAATAGCCCTGTGCAATCATGAAGCAATGCACCCCCATGTAGATCGTCTGGGTCGGGCAAGATTGCAACTAGATGCTAGTAGTTTCGACCGCCCCCAGAGAAATTTGTGGAGCATTCTCGGCAGCTACGAGCTAGCAGAAGCAAGCAACAAGTCGTGAAGAAGCAAGGATGGCTAGGCGTGGTTGTCAAGCCTGCACTTGAGCCAATGTCCGGCGTGGCACCAGCAGTATGTAATATACTGCATGCTTGGTTCCAGGAACTCTAATGGAAAGCTATGCCTGATCAAATCTTTGTGTAATATCATGTCACTACGATATGTCAATATCTCGTTTATTTGGAGATGTACATTTCTCAAGATTTTTCTGAGTATCCTACTTGAAGTACATTCAGGTAGGGAGCCAGAGAACCAGAATAGGATTACCCTAACCATTTGTCTCCAAAATCAAATGTCGATGAACAAAACTACAAAAGTCAATTGTATAGCCTTGTGCTTAGTTGCACTATGTATGGAAATAAAGTAAATTAAGGTACAATGGATAGATGATCCAACAAAACCACCTCGAATTAGGGAAAATCTTTGACCACATGACTACCCAGCCCCACACGACAACCTCAGATTGTCTAAAGAATCAAAGTCTCAATATTTTTACCGTATTGGATTATTTTGGAAAAGTGGTAGTAGCTCATCATGTAGATGAGGGATATCATTTCATACACTAAAAAACCAATAGGATCTGAAACATAGTGTTAATTCTACCATCTATAACTAAAATAATAGTTATTTAATGCTCCAATCGGCCTGCAACACCTTCTATTACATCGTGGTTCCTTTCTAAAATAATTACATGGTTGCTACTTTATACATTGCTTATTTTCTTCTATATATACTACTGTCTACCTTCAAATATAGGATGAGTATGTAAGCATGACATAATTGAATTGCAAAGTGAGGGATCCCAAAGGCCTGTACAAGCTTGCACGTGCTGGCAAAATGAATGGTAATAAAGGAACCAAATGACTATCATTGTCGGTTGTCGTTATTTGGTTACTTGCAAAGCTATCAATAACCAAGGGAAATCATCTACAGGGTTTACTTGCATTGATGATCCTTATGAACCACCATCTGATTGTGTGGTTAGCATAACTCTTCTACTTTGAGATTTTATTCAGTGTCTTTGTAGATTTAAAAGAATAGTGTTAATACTGTCACCTACACTGAAGAATAATGGTTCCCAGTTCAAGGACAATATAATGATTCTTCAGTCCTCTAATCTAATGAAAGATGAAAAACTCGATCTTTGCAGATAGTGATCCAGTGCAAAGTTGGAGACTGCCCGGCCCTTCACCAAAATCAATGGCTGATCAAGTAGCAGTGTCATATCTTCAAACTTTCCTCCAGGACTAGACATGGATGTATGTGTATGCAATGAAATATATCTGAGTACCTGCTGAATGCTAATGATGTGCCTGGTTTCTTAAGTCAGAATGATAGTTTGGTCGATCGATCAGTTAACAAGGACATGTTTTTACGAGACTTAGATTGCACACATGCAGGTACAGGGTGATGTGTACAGATCTAAATACATGCTGAATGCAAATGATGTGTCTGCCCTAGTCGTATTAATCCGGTAACTTGTTTTCGAGAAAAAGTTTCAGTTTCTGTCAACTATTCGTCAGTTTGTGATGTAGGCGTTCATCTCGAAATGACAGCATGTTTGGAGCATTCTCCAGCCTGATTACGTATTGAATGGACCTCATACCAGATTCAGTTGAGGATGCTCGTGAATTGAGGTTGATTGTGCTGTCAGTTCAGCAGCTACAGTCCACTGCCTAATTAACCTTGACATGATCTGGAATAATATATACTGTCATGGGTGGGATTGGCAGTCCTTTGATGATAGCATGTTTACCAATGAATGAGAAGGTGACCAAATTATTGGCTGGGCAATAGTACTGAGTTGTCATATGTCAGATCCCCTTAACAATTTCCAATGGCCATATGACTCATTCATCACTACTTTATTTATGAAAAATGAAGATTTGTCAGTTCTCTTCATAGTTGGCCCATCACAAAAAAAAAAGGAGCAACTTCTCTTCATGGTTGCATCGATGCACTTTAACACCCAACAAGAAATGGCAGTGTCAAAGAAAGAGTGCAGATTGACAGAGTTGCTTAACCGTCTGTGCTTGCCAAAATTTTTTTAGGTGCTCATTCATATGGGACCAATATTTTGTTTGATTTCTAACCCATGATCTCCATGAAAATATTTTCACCAAACAAGCTATATGTAACTTTACTGACAGTTTTCTTTGATGTAAACTTTACTAACACTTAAATATGTGTATGAACCTTCCGATAGGCCAACTTCAAAAGAATCCATGTATAACAATGACCAATTATGACCTATATTAAGTATTAGATGTTTCCAGAGTAACACTGTTTTCATGCAGCCCCCAATAATATTCACCTTATATCACATCAACGTCTTTACATTCTTTTTAAAAAATAATAACATGGTACCTACTTTTTTATTAAGTGCATTGTACTTTATATAGAGCTTATTTTCTTCCATATATATACTGCATGTCTCCTGGTAGGAGGGAGAATAAGATGGAGGGGGGAGGAAAACTATTATCAGGTAGGGACTTGTTATGTGTACTGACCCAAAGAGGGAAAAAAATGCTTGCTTCCATGCTAAACCTGCAGCGAGAAGCACACCATGGGAATGAGTGGCATGTAGGAAAACCGATTGGCCTCATTGCTTCACTTACTGAGTCCTCCAAGTAATCTTATGTTGTATCTTGTTTGGGGATGGAGTGGGCGAGGGAGCAGAAAGCCTGAGCACCATCGTCATCTGGAAGGACATGTCACCAGCCGGCGATCTATACAAAAAGCTGGAGCAACAGTAGTATCCTGAGCTACTAATCGGACTGGCACAACATGGGCATTAGAGTAATTACAGTCTTACGGACACGAGCTGTCGAGCGGTGGCCAGCACCTTGGTCACCAAAGTGATCCGTACCACTGGTTTTGTAGCCGTGCAGCCACTGCGAGTGGTCGACGGAGTCCCAGATGTAGGCAGGACTTGTCGATCCTCTCTAAATACAACACAGTAGAAGACAACAGCAGAATGATGTGAAAATCTGAGGTAATTATATCTAGGGTGGTTAAATCATTATTAATACTAGGAGAGGCCCATAACATGCATGAATAAGTTTGTGAGATCTCATACAGCATTTCCTTGGACATATCTTAGGCTTGTTCAGAACAGCTTACTGACATTCTTCAGTAATCTGATAGCATCATTGTCAGGTACTAGGCTTAGTGGGCTGCGATACTGTGTAAAGGTGTGGGCTCATGGCAGGCCTTAAGCTTGGCCCATATACCAGGAATGTCATACTACAAGATACACGGGAGACAACTTCAGAGGCATCGAACAGAACATCATGAACCTGAACTCGTCTTCCTCCTCCGTCCAGGCTTCCGCCTTCTAGCTATTCTTGCCTACTCCCTCTAAATCCATGCTGTACCCAGTCTAAACTCTCTCTGAATCTTCCTCAATTTGTACCAAATACTCTTGTACTTGTGATTGATAGTGGAGGTTCGTGACAATCATTGCACTACAAAGTTCCTTTATTCCAAACAGGTCTTTGTTATATCATCACATACAACCTGCCTTCCTGGCATTATTACTGATGCTAGTGAACCAATCAAACTAAAACAGGTCTTTAACATGTAAGTCTCTTCCCACCATACATATGTTGGGGAACTTTTCATATCAACTTTTTCATATCAACTTATGTTCCTTTGACTTGATGACACCATTTTTCTACATGAAAACAGAAGTGCTGCTGCATCACTGTTAGCCGATATTGTTTGCCACATACGATTATTATGTCTCAAAGGTGTATCGTGAGATATAAGTGATGGATTGATCTGTCTGACTGTATTTTTGGTTGCTCCTGCTGCTAGCCAGTGCTGTTGATCTGTGGATAGCCGGGAAAACAAGTGAAATAGAGATTAAGAATAGGTGACATCAGGAAACTTGTATTAAGAATACGAATCACATACAAAGGCCCAGTTCTGTTCCTTAGTGCTAGAGACCAAGGCTTTTCCCCTGCTACACAGAATACATGTTGAGAGATGGGAGGCATGAAGCTGTCTGCAATAGTGTAATCGCCTAACTGCGAAGACGACAACTCAATATTGAGTTCCATCACTTATATGTGGCGGTGCATAGAAAAATTGGGAATACATGGAGAGCGATGTCGTGTACAAGAAGGCCACCACTGTCAGTGCATTACAGAATGATTTGGATCAATTTTGTGCTCCTGTAAGACTATGAAAAATGGTACGAATGCTGTCACGTTAGAACATGCATTGATCGGAGCACGACCTTCAACAGGTCCTGCTGGCCGTGTAATGTTGGGTCGGTTATACTAGTACAAAAATAATTTTTACCAGCTTTTGACTAGCGGTCAAGAAGTATAATGACCTACAACAATAAAAAAACTACACGGACTGTAAAAATGATTTTTAGATGCCATAACAGTGCCCAACACTGAACAATAGTCTCTGGTAATCACAAACTGCATAGGCAGGCTACAGCGTCGAACTCTGTAAATCAGGAAAAAAAAATTGGCACCCTGCTGCTGACAGCTGAGCACACACCCGAGCCTGATACTGACCCCATCATGCTGGCATCATGAGCCACTTCTGGTCGTGGATCTAGCCACTCTGGTGTTGAGCACAGCGTCCAGCCCTCGCTTGTATCAGTGGTGGACTTGGCCAGGGAATCCTTCTCCCACGGGTATTTCGAAGATGGAACCGTATGGTAGGAACTCCTGCGTTTGTTATGTCTGCATGTACTCGATGTGTCATGGCATGTCAAATGACTAGAAGACGTGCCTGCATGTTTGTCGAATCACTTACTTGGTGGCAAGGCATGAGTCTCGCGTCCATCATGAAGCCATCGGTCACGTGTCCCATTCCAGTTTCCTTGCAAGATTGACAATCGGAAGAGGACAGAGCCTAGTCGTTTTGGGGGTCAGTGGCAGGACATGAAGCAAAATTATGGGTCACTGTCACACATCCAACACAGAGGACTGCCGCCACCGAGAACGGCTCAGGAAAGCCCCAAGAGGAGGGTGCCACCGCCCCCTGCTTGCAGGCCCTGCGTGCCCTAGGGCAGATATGGAGGGGGCGCGCGCTCCTATGGGCGGCTGCCTGGCGGCCGCTGCCACCGCCGCCGACCACTAGCTGCCATCCTCCTTGCCGTCGCCCACCCAACCTACCTGCCGCGCTGTTACACTTAATTTCTTAAGTTACAAAAAGGTCTCTTGGAAACCACATGATGACATGAATGCACCATTACTGTTCTCTTAACTATCCCTGACGTCAGTAGTTGGACTGTGCTATCAATTATTTAACTATCCCTAACGTCACTAGTTATCCACGCAGGAGTTATCCACGCAGGCTGGCTGCCTTTATATACGGCTCCTTCACACATGGCTGTTTCAAAATTAGCTAGGAACGAAAATATGATGTGTAAATGTCGATCCAGTGCTATTAGTAGAGAGAACACAATTTGGGAATAGGTGGCATATAGGAAAATGAAGCTACAACTTCACGCCCTGATATGCAAGACAGTGGGAGACAAGTGGGCAATGCAAGCCTGGAGAGGACACGTGGCTGCCAACGACAACAGCTGGCTTTAACATATTAGGGCTTGTTCATTTTACTTGAGAACCAAGGGGATTGGGAGGAATTGAGGGGGATTAAATCCTGTACATATCGAAAAAAAATTCTTAATCCCCTCCAATTTTAAGGGATGAAACAAAGCCTTGGGGGGGTGCATGCAGCTGCAGACAATAAACCTCCACCACTAAATGATTAAGTGTATGCATTTTATTAAGTGCATTGTACTTTATCTATGTGCTATTTTCTTCTCTATATTTACTAGTACCTACCTTCATACATATCAGCATAGCAAGAGAGAGTAAGTGGTGATGGGGAGGGGGTGTAAGCTATTTGGTGTAGTAAGAGATTCATTCATAGTGACCGAAAAGGAATGCGAGCTAAACCTGGCGAGGGGAAGCACATACATCTTGGGAATGAGGGGCATACAGGAAAACCCATTTGCTTTAATGCTTCGATTACTGAGTCCAAAATGAAATCATGTGTTAGGTTTGTGGATGGAGTGGAGTGATACCTATTGGTGCATCATGTGCTCCTGTAGCGGGTGATTTTGTTACGACTGCAATACCAAGCGCGGCAGTCATCAGCCTCACTTTCCTCAACGGCTCTAGCGAACGCAGGCCAACGTTTTGCAGGCTTGCAGCAGTCGGCCCACAAGGCTTTAAATTTGTGGCAGGAGCCATGCTGGTTTTCGTTCATTGTAAGTTGCCTGCTGCTTTTGGTGTGATGTATTTTGTATGATTTATGTGGCTGGTTGATACATATCAATACTATATTTATGCATTATCTATTGTCGCACCCGGTTTTCCGAAGAATACCAAGCGCTAACTATATGTGTGCCCGGGATGTCCACACAACACATATAGCAACAAAAAATGGAGATTATCAAAGACAATGCTTTATTATATATCGAAACATATTTACAACAGGACTTACATCTATAACAAAACACAATAGAAGTATTCTTAATCTTCTGTCTTTGGGTCTTCATACTCCACAGGGACGGTTGACTGGGAGAGCACTCGCCTAACACCCTTGGAACTCCACTAGAAACAGTTCACTTCAACCACCATCTGGTACCCATCCGGGATTTTATTGATTGTAAAGCAAGCGTCAGCGCACCATACTCAGCAAGCATAATATGAGGGGATGCAAGGCTCAAAAGGCTAGACACGGCCGAAACTGCGGTTAGCACTTTTAATTGGTCATGTTTTTATTATTATACCCGACTTTCTAGGTTATGCTTAGCACCCCAAGTGAATATATATAATCATCATCATCAAGATTAACCATGGTCCATACCATCCATCAAACCATCTATCTCGAAAAGGATCCGGGCCGCTCGTGACCGTGAGCACGGCCGATATATCAGTTTGATCAAACTCTGCAGAGTGTGTACACTTTCACCATGAGTCGTGATACCCATATGCCCGAGGCGGCCAACCTCGACTCACTTTCGAGGTAAGTCGGCGGGGTTCACTACGAGGCCTTTCCAAAGACACCCTAACAAGTTAGTAGCCGCGAGGTTTCAAAGCGCTAGGCGAATGGAGCCCCCCCTTCAAGATCGGTGCACAAATGACCGCAGCCCAAAGAACACATCTTGGCAGGGCAAGAAGCCATTCTGCAACCTAGGCCCCCCCTCTTGCGCCTTTCGGTAACCACTAACAAGCTAGAGAAATCTAGTTACTTAGCCAAGACCAGAGCCATATAGTCCTCATGGTTGTACGGATGTCCCGGTGGGTGGCCGCTTTAAGATTAAGTCCTTACAGAGGGCGCACTAGAGCACCCCAAAGGCCCAATGCTCTAGCCCCCTTCTGTCCATGTTACCAAAGAGCGTCATTTTAACCATTGATCCATAAGTTATTAATCAAAATTAATATAAAGTTAGGTGATTGCAAGCTAAGCAAAGCTACCCATATGCATCAACCCGGGTATCAAGGAATATGGTACAAAGTACTAGGTAAAGTCCTTATGGGTTCATCATATTAGACACATGCATATGAAAATGATTATATAGTTCTTAGGTAACAAAGGAACTCATGTTACACTTGCCTTCCAAAAGCTTGACAAACTCTCCATCCTTTCCTTTCGAATCATCCTTGTACAGCTCCACCTCTAATGATAGAATCAACCAGCACAAGCATCTTAAACAAACCTAGAAACAGTACACCAAGCATTATAAAAACAACACATAAAGGTTTAAAACATGTAGGACTTGTAACTATGATTGCTTGAGCGCAAAAACAACCAAAAGGAAAGCCAGGATTAAAGGATGCGAGAGTTGAAAGGTATAGATGGAAATTATTGGATTTAGGTGAGCAAGGTGAAGTTGGACCGGAAGAAACATACACATCAGAACAACAAGGGTTGGATATGTGTATAGGTTACTTGGAAACATGTCATTATCAACCAATGCACTATGGTGGGTTCAAGATCAAAGGAAATCAACATTATGCTGAAGAGTGCACCGGCTGAGCATACTCAACGGTGGATAGCAGCGGGTAGCAATGGCTGTGAACATGATAAGTCAGAGACACATTGCACTAATTAGCTTGGATTGGAACTTGTTAGGTGATCATGTGCAACTAGGAGACAGACATTCATGTAAGAGGACTCAGAGTGGGGAACGCGGCGGATCACTGAGGCATCTCGGACTTGCACATCGGTGGGCAGTGGTAGTTATGTTGAGTTGTTGCATGGTTATCGAAGGACTAAAAGTTGATCCATTTTGTGGGGTTGTTAAGTACTGTATGTACTATGTTGTGGCAACTGGACATAGTGTTTCGGCCATTGGATAGTTGGGGAACGAGATTGCAAGATTGTATGGTGTGGTTGTTGGCATTGCAAGAGCAGTGACATGATGATATTTATATATTTGGTGATGTGGTTTATATAGACAAGACAACTTTAAGATATGTGTGTAAGTATATGATAAACTCTATGGTTGAAGGGCTTGATCACTGGAGTAGCGAATCATCGAGAACGCGCATGCCAACCGGCATCAATGCGGCTGCGGGGCAGTAGAGACAGCGAGCACAAAACTGGATAATATCTCTTTCGTCTTTGATGATATGACCATGGAACCTTTCAGAGGTGTGTGCAACTATATAAATGATAGTCCAGCCAAAGTATAGATGTTGGGGTTCAATGGATCAACGGGGAACGCCATTGCCAAAAAACAAGGTGGGTGCTGTTTGGACAGCAAAGGGTCGTGGGCGCTTCGGCCCCGATATCTCGGCCATCGGGGATTGCATAGCCGAACCAATTTGTGGGATCATGTGCAGGGATGTCATGAGCATGTGGGTTCAAGGGATAGTTGATTTGGGCTGTGGATTAGCGGGGAACGCCAACACAACTCAGATTTGCAATCTGCCAAGACAGCAGGAGCAGCAGGCACGGAGATGATGATATCTCTAGTTTATCAACTCCTATGGCGAAACCATTTTATAGAGGTGAGTTCAAGGATGTAATCTACAACTTCACAAAAGGGATTGATGATTGGAGGAATGAAACAGCGAGGAACGCTGATTCCATCAATGACAGCAAATCTGCCCGCGAGGACAGCAGCACATACAACGGGTAAACTCCATCGGGGATCAACCATACATCATCTATGGTACTTGATATGCAGCGAGGGATACAAGAACAACATGAGAAAGATTATGGAGTGTTCTCACCATGGGGATAGGTGTGGTGGAGCGAGGAGAGGCATCAACGGTGGCCGGTGACGACGATCTAGTGCATTGGGGCATCCATCTCGCGTTGCGGTTGATCGGGGCAGCCATAGGGGAGGATGAGGAGCTGCAGGGGCGTCCCTCCTCTGTTCTTGATGTGGGAAATGAAGGGGGAGGCGTGAGGGGGCTGTGGGGGTGGTATATATGAAGCGGGAGTGAGGGGAGGTGAAGGGGTAGGAAGGCAAAGGGCCTTGGCTTGATATTTTGATGGCTTGCTTGATATTTTTGTGGGAGAATGAGAGGGATCCAAGGGGTTGACGTGGGAGAGAGGATAGGAAGAGTTAGAGGGCTGGTTGGGCTTGATGTTGGTCCACAAAAGATAGAAGGATGGTTGGGCTTTGATCCGAGGAGAGAGCTAAGGTAAGGTTTGGACCGGATTTGGCCCCAAACGACGTCCGAGGATGGAACGAGTTGGGTTGACCCATTAGCAAAAGAGAGAAATGGGGAGGTGTGGTTTACTAATGATCTAAGTTGGTGGATTTGTCCCAAGATAAGACAAGATGGAAGGAAAGAGTTGGGCTTGATCCGCCAAGTTATCAGAGTTGCGATTAGGGTTTTCATAAAATTGGAAGCTTCAAAGAGGTGGGATTAAGGCTATAGAGATTTCAAGGATGGATCATGTACAAGTTTGGATTTGATCAAGAGGAGAAAAGGTGAAGGGAAAAGGACCCATGTCGATGTTTCCTAAGGTGAGGAAAGAAAAGCAAGTCAAAATTGAGATTAACTTGGATACATGACACGTGATTGATTTGACTTGAACAAAATAAGATTGAATTGTGTGAGAAAGAAGAGATATAAAGATTGGTCACTTAACATAGACTTTGGGTTTTGGAGAAGACAAAATCAAAAGAGATTAGGAGCTCAAATATAAGGGATAAAGGATAAAAGAAAGAGAGAGAAAGAGAGAGAGAGAGAGAGCAAGACTATGACTAGTTAAGGTTTTAGAGGGCATGAGATTGGGTGCCTAGCAAGATGAAAGTTTGGGATCCATCAAGGTTCTTGGAACAAGGATCAAGGTGTATGGATTCCAAGGATTTCATCATGGGTTTGAGGTTATGGAAACATGGTCAAAGATCAAGAGAGATTTGCTTTGTTTAAAAACGTAGGCGCATTTGTAAAGCTTTAAATTCATTTTTCATACATAAACACTATGCAATGGCATGAAGTGCAACAAACAAGTCATATTAAATTGTAAAAGGTTTAGAAAATAATTTCTTCACTTGTTAGATTGACAACAAACTTAACAAAAGGTTGGAAACTTTTAGAGAAATGTTAAATTATTTATTTTATTTAGTGTTTTCGAGGCACATCCCCAAAATGGAAATTTTGGGGTGTGACATCTATACTATAGACGCACCATATTGATGCCTACACACTGACTATGGGCCCAGCAAGATACTTACATATGCGTTCCTGCCGGTTATTCGCTCTTCCTCTCGTTATCTTTTGAACAAACCTACCTGTCCGCATGTACCATGTACCATTGTGACATTACCTCACCAGGTAAACAACCGCCCACCACGCCGCTTTCCCTGCTCCAACCGCCCACCGGGCCGATCGGAACATAGCACAATGAAGACGCTCGTAGCGGCGAGCGATCTCGCGGCGGCGGGGGCCAAGACGGCGGTGTAGCAGCAGCCCCTGCGGCCGAGAAAGTCCTCCGGCGGCCTGCGACGCTCGTGACCGTGGGCTCTGGTGGTGTGGCTTGGCTTTTTCATGGTTGGTTCAGCCAGCCACGGTGTACGCGAGGCAAATGCTCAAGTCTGCGCCGTTGGTGTATGTCAGAGAAGAGGTGGTTACTCTAACAGCCACTCAACATCTGGACGACATGGGGGCAGGGAACAGCAGCACAACAAGCCAACACAGTGTAACTGTCGAATATGTGTACAGTTCGCTAGTCCGATCATAATTGGACTTGATTTGTACTAGGGCCTACGATAGAGTTGGATTTACCAAATTCCAACGAAATCAGTTAAGGACTGAAGATAATGTTATTGTACATACCTATGGTACTGACGACATGGCTTTAATTTTGTAGGTAGGGAACTCCTATGAAAAATTACTACGACTTTTTGTTTGTTGCATCTATTGTGTTTTCAATAATAATTGCAGATTTCTAATAGATATATAGCACCTTGCCAAAGTCCTCGGCTGGCTCTATATATACACCATTCTGGGATGTCGCTAGCATCACCCTTAGCCACTATTGAAATTGTTTGCACGTACTACACTATTATTACTATTATGTCTCACAGTTATCGGTGTCATGACACTGATGAGGAGAAGATTTTTGTCTGTGCCAGGATACTCCTGCTTGCCAAGGAGAGTAAAATAGAGATCTCAGGACTGGGTGACACCGGGAAAAACTCAACGAAAGCCACAACCGGATCAACGACTGCAGTACATAATTTGAGATCCGAGAGGATAACATTTCTTCAAAACATTCAAACCTCATGTAGAGACAACCAAAGATACAGCCTGCTATCGGTGGAACTGCCACTCTGCCAGCCTATAGTGTCTAGCACAGCATCTGCCAATCTGATTCCGACTGCTTGATGTCCACATGTAATACTAAAGTTAATACCAAAGTTCTAGTGGTCATCTGCTTGCTTGATGTCCACATGTCATCTGCTTCCTGACCCAAGGCAAAGCAGATTTGAAGTGAGAGACGCTGAAGGCCCAGTGACGACGAGCTGCAGCAGGCATATCCGTCATCAGCGGCTATCTGGTGATGACATCTGGGTGTTAGCTGCTTGTCCATGTGCCTGAGTTTCTCGATTGCTGAAAGGGGTGCTAGGTTCCTATATGGAAAGGCAAAAATTCAAATAAATCCGAGCCATTGAATTTTGAATATTTTTTATTTAATAAGTTAACTATTAATTCTAGGAAAAGACAAAAAAAACATAACTTTTCCATATGAAATCGAATAAAGACAAATTTTATATAAAAATCGTAGCTCTCGACAAGATCTACAACTCTATAGTTAATTTGAATTGAAACTGTTGAGGGTCCCAGAATAATGTTGTAAGTATGCAGATTTTGAAATTTGAAATTTAAAATTATCAAATGGTATCAATTATTGACATGGTCTATAAAAAAGTTATAGTATTCAATAGAATTTATAACTTTGTAGTTGGAAAGTTTTTAATTCGAAAATGTTTAGAGTTCCAAATGTGTGGTTGAAAGTTATAGATTTTGGAATTTAAAATTTTGATTTCCTAAAAGATCCCAAATATTCATTTAGTTAATACCAAAGTTCTAATGACCGATCTAAGCTAGTAGAAGGCAAGCTTGCATGGTTCATTGAATCACTCACTTGGTAGCCATGGTACTCTAGTGGCCCTAGTCTAGGTCATAGAACTTTTGTAGCTTTTTGCTAGTTTTCAATTAATAGTGAATACTAAAATTATTTCTTACAAATATTGCTTTTGATAGTTTCAATTAGTACACCAATAGTATAATGTTTGAAGACATGGTTCGATGAAGGCATCTGGTTTAATTTTGGCTTTGTCATAAAAATTCTGTACACCGCCATGGCTGTTTTGTCTATCTTCGACTATTTTATAATATAAATTGGAAGTTTGACTTTTGTCTAATATAAAATAGAAGCTTGTGTAGTACTTGTACTACCTTTGGTATCTACATAACTAAAATAATGTTAGAAGTAGTGCAACCCTAGCAAATTAACGCCACCACTTTTTGTTCGGTGCACCCTGTAATTTTCAATAATTTGTTGCATTGCTCCATTTATTGTGGATATCAGGGGTAGCAGCTAGCTTGCCAAAGCCCACTCGCTGTATATACCACTCCATCAGCATACTGCAGTTTCCTATATGCATCACCATTAGCCTGAGTTACAGTGTAAGAGAGACATGTGTTGATATATATTCCTTGCATCATAGTATATTACTATTACGTCATATGACACTCAGATGTGAGGAGATGTTCTCGTCTCTCTGGATATAACTATCCCAGCTGCTCCACTAACCGGGGTTGTTTTATGGCCCAGACAGAACCAGTGTATGAAAGATCCGGACTGGATGGCATCAGTAAAAATTAAGCTAAACTCCGTGTCACATACGAGGGGGTAAGGGTTCTTCCAGAAGCAAACAAGCATGGTAGAATCAGGACTCAAACCAAAGCGCCATTCGCCATACACTGGACCCCCACATAGTGAACTAGCTAGGCTTGATTGCATATGGAGGAAGAGGCAAGAAGTGGTGGAGTTGTGCTGTGTTTGTTTGAGATAGTAGCTCTATTTATATTAATAAGTGCCCTACTACCTGAGCTACACTACTACAGTAAACTTTACCGAGGTGGCCATTTTTGGTTAACTGAGTGGCCGGACATGATGGGTTTACTACACTCCAATGAAATCAGTTAAGAACCCAATATAATGCTTCTATTGAATTTACTTATGGCATCAACATGGCTTTAAATTTTGGAAGAATTAGGTGTATAGCCCTAGAAAACCCTCATCTTAGGTATTTGGCCTTTTTTTTTTCGAAATTCGCTCTATGGCCTTAAAATGAAATTTATTTGACTCTATGGCCTTCTGTCAGTTTAGGATAACTAATGGTGTTAAGTCTATGGTGAAAAGACCGTTTTACCCCTGTTTTTTAAAAAACTATTTTTTCTATGTTTATCAAATATTTATATATATAAAAACTCAATATTCATGCATTGTTTGTTGCCCAAAATATTCATGCTCAGTCAAAATATTTATATATATATAAACACTCAAAATATTCATGCTCGGTCAGTTTCCTTTTGTTTTTTTCAATAGGGGTAAAATGGTCTTTGCACCACAGACTTAACACCGTTAGTTGCCCAAAACTAATGGAAGGCTATAGAGCCAAATAAATTTTGTTTTGAGGCCATAGAGCCAAATTTGAAAAGAAAAGGGCCAAATACCTAAAATGAGTTTTTTCTAGGGCCATACACCTAATTCTCCCTTTAATTTTATAGGTAGGGAACTCCTAGGAAAATTAGTACTTTTTGTTTGCATCCTGGATTTTAATAATTTACTAGATTTCTTTGTTGCAGAGTTTTAATATATAGCACCTTGCCGAAATCCTTACCCGGCCCTATATATACCACTCTATGATGTCACATGCATCACCTTTAGCCATTATTGAAACTGTTTGCTCATACTAGTATTATGTCTCGCTGCTATATCAGTGTCATGACACTGATGAGGAGAAGATTTATGTCTGTGTTGCTGCTAGCCGAGGAGAGTGAAATAAAGATCCGGACTGGGTGTCACCAGGAAAAATACAACGAAAGCCACAAGGTGATGCAGGAGTCAAGTGCATTACATGAGATCCGAGAGGATAACATTTCTTCCATACATTCCAATCTCTCGTAGACATGACCCCCGAACCCACCTGCCATTAGTGGAACTGCCTGCCTCTAGCCTCTAGTACTGCACTGCCCATTTCATACTGACAGCTAGGTCTCCCCGTGCTGGCATTGGTTCCGCTAGTGGATCCAAGGCAAAGGATATCTGAAGTGAGAGATGCTGGAGGCCCAGTGATAACGAGCTGTGTGACGCATGGGAGGCGTCCTGGGGAAGCTGTATTCCATGGTGGCGTGGTTGGCCCGCATGCATAGGACGAGAAAGTAGTGGCAGCGCGAAGCATTAACAGCAAGAACGCCGCGAGCTGCAGCAGGCATATGACAGAAGATCTTTGTCATCAGCCACTATCTGGTGATGACGTCTGGGTGTTCGTTGCTTGTCCAAGTGCCTGAGTATTCCTAGAGGTGACATGGATCCATATTTACAATAGACTCACTTTTTTTACAAATAACAACTAATTTGGTACATGGATATACAAAGAAAATTTCTCGTTTGCTGAGAAGGATTCTGGGTTCATATATGCAATGGTAATTTATTCGAAGTATATACTTCTAATAAATTTGAGCCATTGAATTTTGAATATTTTTTAGGTTAATTAATATACTATTCTAGGAAAAGCAAAAGTAAATGATGTCAAATCTCCTCATCACAAGAGAGACAGCCAAGTGGTGGCCCCTTATTTCCATGAGACCTTTCCTTCTTTTCCATTTTATCCTTTTCTGTGTGCAACCTTTCATTTTTCATTTATAAATTTTATTTTTTGACAAATATAATCTGGCGGTGTTAAATAATCAATTTTGGCACCCCGCTACCGATCAAGCTCCCACGCATGCCAATGGTGTGTGTGAGGGCAGTCCCAATGGTGCTTGTGGGCGGCGGCGGCGCACAGATCTTGTGATGGCGGCGGCACACAAGATCAGGATGGAAACTACTCGAGTCTCCCCAGCGGTGTGCGTGTCGTTTCTTGGTGCATCGGTGCTAGCGTCAACTCGGTTTCCTTCTGAAGAAACCGTTTCTTCATTTTGTGGTCTCTCTCTTATTTAATTCTTATGCCACATCAACAAAAGATGAGTTGTCAAGATAATTAATAGACATAGAAACCATCATAAATATCCCATTGGGACTGCCCTGATGCAGGCATCATGGAGACACCATGGTTGGATATCCCTCAATTACTTGAAACCGCACAGACAAGAACTCCTGCATTTGTTGGATATCCCTGTACTGGATGTGTCACGGAAAGAAGAGCTAGTAGAAGGCATGCTTGCATGGTGGACGGGATATCCCTCCCTTGGTGGCCATTGGTACTCTGGTTCCCCATGTCTAAGTTATATTACCATTGTACCCTTTTTCTAGTTTTCACTTAGTAATGAATTCTAAAATTATTTCATAAAAATATTTCGTTTGATATAGTTTTAGTTAGTGTACCATTAAAGCCATATCAAAAGCAATATTTTTATGAAATAATTTTAGAATAACTAGCTAGTACACTAAAGTTTAGCATATCAAGGCATTGGTACCAAACAAAGTTCAGGTGATCTCTCTTTTGAATCAGATGACATTTTTTTGCAAGGGAATCAGATGACATCTTACAAATAATTAAGGATCTCGATTGATGGTTGTTTTCCATCTGAAGCAAATATTTCATTCGTACTCATACCTGATCCATTGTATGTTTGAAATTGCAATAAAAGGCTTGTTCATGTTGCAACTTTTTGCAATCTGAACAATTGTAACACTTTCATTTGTATTTGATAAATATTGTCCAATCGTGGACTAACAGGCTTAACAAATTCGTCTCATGATTTATAACTAAACTATGCAATTACTTTTTTTACTTACATTTAATACTCCATGCATGCGGGTAGAAATTGATGTGATGGAGACAGTAAAAAAAACTTGCAAAATTAGGTGAAAGAGAACAAGGCCAAAGTCTCTCTATATGTTTCCCATCTGATGATATGTAAATAAACAAGCATTAAATACTGATGATATGTACAGAAAAAGCATTAAATACTTATCTATTCCATGTAACCAATTTAAACATGCAGCCCATTATGCTAATGTTGGCCATAAGTGACATTACATAAGCATGCAGCTAGATAAATTATTGGCCTTGCTGTTACCTGCTTTCATGGCATGTATCAGGGCGGCGGTGATCTTGTCACCTGGCTCGCATGCCCTCGAACCATGCTGAAGCTAGCCATAACTCTGTAGCGTCGGCTCCTCATCAATTATATTTATGGTAGTTAAACAATACTAGAAAAGGAGGAGAGACCAATAACATGCATTAATAAGTGAGTTATCAGCATCTATATGAGATAAGTTTTTTGTACGATTATGTTTCTCTGCAACAAAACTAAAAATATATTAGAAAACAGATGTTTGTTCTGTACTTTTACTTTTTCAATAATGCTGTATTTTTATACCTATGGTACCAACATGGCTTTAATTTTGTATGCAGGCACTGCCCTATATATACCACTGCAGCTTACTGCTTGTATCACCATTGATATCAGTGCAATGACTCCGATAAGTAGATGCTTACTTTGGGTCTGTATCTGGCTGCTGCTGCTGCTACAAGGTAGTGTTGTTCATTTGTTGATGGCTGAGGAGTAGGACTGCGTGACACCTGGAAAATTGCACTGAAAGCCTGAATGAGACTAAGGAGTCCTATTCAAATGCCTCGTACTGCTAAAATTCCAGTCTCTAGCAGCTTCTAGCACTGCACTGCATCATGGATATCGTTGGCTGGTTGGCAATTCTGGCCAGCGACTCAGCTTGTGGTGACAGGCCCATGACATGATGGCAGTGCACCAGAGAGCATGGATGCTAGCTAGCTGACTCTCGTGAGGGGTACAGGGGAAGCAATGGCGGCAAGGTTAGCTGGCATACGCAAAAGTACGAGGCATAGGAAGTACTCCCTCCGTCCCTATTTAGATGTCGCCATGGGATGCGTGCCACAAGTTTGACTTGATTTATAGAAAATACGTACAATATTTATATCTTCAAATAATTTTGTTAAAAAACTAGATCCAAAGATCTTTCCAATGATACTAATTATGATACTAATCGATGATATTTATTATTTATTAAAATTGCCGGAATTTGTGTCTCGAAAAATGAAGCGACAAGTATTTAGGGATCGAGGGAGTACTCCTTAACTCTAGTATCCTAAGGAGTCAAACAATATCATGTTGATTGGGTACGTGTAGAGATGTACTAATATTTATGATTTGTAATAAGTATCATTAGATCAAGCATCAAATAACTGTTGATAATTTTTTCTATAAACTTAGTCAAACTTGTAATTCTTTTACTCCTTGAAAAACGAGATTGACATTTTTATTGAATAGAGGGTGTAGGAGGAGAAGAACAGGAGTCACTGAATCTGGACTCTAGAGATAGAATTGGCTTCATGAGTAACAACTAACAAGTTGATCGAATTCTCTACTTGGGCTCGACCCACTTTGGTTTTGCATATCGGCTTCTGGGCCAAGACAAGCATTGGCATTTGCAAGGCCCAATATCATTCTCCACGGAAGCACCACTTCATCCCATGTCTATTAACAGGTTTGATTTAACTGATTTCCAGCTTGCCGTTAGTCCAGGATTTGGGAGTACATATGGGAGAGAAGTGGACAATGCAAGCTTGGCAGGTACACAAGTACATACGAGACAATTTTGTTTTTTCTTTCGCAATTCATGATTATAAGATAAATTGAAGGTCTAACCTACATACCCTGAATTTTCAATAATCTATTATATTTAATTGATTTGTACTCAGTTTGTGAAAGCCCTCTCCATATATATACCACTCCACCATATACTGCAGTTCCCTCAATCACAGTTGGACACTGACGATATTGTTTGTCACATACTACAATTATGTCTCAATGTTGTATCACCATTAGTCATGGAATTGGTCTTCATCTGGCTGTATTTAAGACTCGTTATGCAGCTTGCCAGTGCTGTTGATATGTGGATACCCAGGAAAAGTGAAATAGACACTAAGAATAGGTGACATCAGTGAAAAAGGCACTGAGAATCTGAGTCACACTTGAACTCTTCAATTTACTGGATCTATGGGTGCATGTGTGCATGGTCGGCGGTTCGTGGCCATGGGCCATGAGTGCTCTCGTGCCCCAAGTCTATTGTTGCCCCCTGAAATTCGTCACCAGAACCAAGGAGCTTGGCTCGTCAAAGTTGGTGTTGGGATTGAAGGCCCACGACCACACCATAACCAACTCTTCGTAACTAGATGTAGCGCTACCAACTGCACAGAAAATACTGGCTATGCTTCAGGCACAAGTGGACTTCCAGTGATGATGGAGTTGGCAGCAATGTTCATGGCCAAGGCAACGAAAATGTACTCTGAAGCTACTCATGCATTGCAAATAAGCCTAGTTTCATCCTGATAATTGACCTGATTCTATCTGTCGATAGATAAAGCCAGATATGAACTATCCTTTCTTAAAAAAAAATAGAAATAGCTTCTGACTTCCTTTTGCAAATAAGCCTAGTTTCATCCTGATATTTTTAAAAAAAAATCCTCGTTTGATGGAAAGAATGGGCAATGTTGGGAAACTTTTTTAGTGGGTTTAATTGTTTTGACCGGTCCATAGAATTCAACCTTTGATGATGAAATCTTGCTCAGAAGTAAAATCGGCAAAAGAATCATAGGAAGTATTCCATTAGTCCTCAGGAGTGAAACAATATCAAGCTAATTTATTGGAACAGATGGAGTACGAGAAGAACAGCTAGCATGGTTGAATCTTGGATTAGGATTGGATACATTCATGAGTAACAAGTTTATTTTCTCTGCTTGAGCTGGAGTCACTCTGGCCCTGCATATCGGCTACTGGGCCAAGCCAAGCATTGGCATTTGTGAGGCCCATGCATCTTTGTCTCCACTGACTGAACCACCTACATCCGATGGGTGTGATGTTGATGGTGTAGACACAGAGCCCTTGTCGATGGCACCTGTGTGGCGTCGGTGCGTCTCGACCTCCAGCTAGATCAGCCGACCGTCATCACGCCAAACAAGTGACTACTCACTAGTACAGAAAGCCTCAAAGAAGACGCGTGAATCACAGACATATCCTTACTAACCATCACAGATAATGCGACACAGACGGGGTGCACATAACCGTCTCGTGTAGTTCAGTACACCGTTTGTGTAATAAACAAATTGCAGACGGGTATTACTACTACCCGTCTGAAATATATTACAGACGGTCATCTTCCTTAACCGTCTGTTCTGGTGTGCATATTACAGACGGTGAAGTCCGTGGAGACGCGTGAATTTAAGTACCCGTCTGTAGTATGCTACGCGTCAGTGACGGGTTTTGTTCCGAGACGGTTAAAGGTGAGGACCGTATGTTTGTCGACGAAGCTATATTTCTATATTACCCGATCGACCGGCCGTCGACATTACTTCTCCTCGCCACGAGCGTGGTACTTCCCTCGATCTGATCCAACCATGGATCCGTAGCGCCGCGCGCGCGCAAGCTGTCGATCGAGAGGCCGTACACCCGGCCCCGGCCCGGCGGTTCGTATGGTAGGGCGTCATGCGGCGGGGGCGAATAAGCTGGGAGGCCGCGCGCCGCGCAGCTTTTTATTGGTCCGCGGCCGGCGCGCTCGAAGTATCGCACGGCGGTGTTATATTCGTCGCCGGCAGGACGTCGTCGAGCTCTTACAACGAGGTAAACGCCCCTTCTGACAAACAACCCAGCTAGCTAGCTAGGTGAAGGATCGATATATATATGCTGGCCGGCCCCCTGCGCAGCTGGCCCGGTGGTTAAAGCTGTCTACAATATATTTGGTATATAGTTTTCTGCGGGATTAGCAGGGGGATCGGCTGGGCGCAGGAGCCAAAAGGAAAATTTTGGCTAAAACACTGGATCAAGAACTAAGTCAATCTCGTTGGGAGGCTAGCTACAAAAGTAGTGCCTGTACGAATAGATCGAGTCTTCTTCTAATGTTGCTGAATCTTTCTGAACCCCAACATGCTACAAAAGTAGTGCCTGTACGAATAGATCGAGTCTTCTTCTAATGTTGCTGAATCTTTCTGAACCCCAACATACAACCATTTTCGTCATCTGTATTTCTTCAAAACTACGTGTATATATATGCAGCATCCACATGAGTTTCGGTATATATATTAATCATATATAGATTTGTCTGCAGATGGATGACCGTATGTGGATGTATCTGAAGAATCGTACCTGTGATCAGTATTTGCAGGGTCTCAAGTCATTCATCAGAGCTGCAGAGGTGGATATGTCAGCACGATGCAGTTCTGCTATTTGGTGTCCATGCAAAGATTGTAAGAATAAGAAGCAATACTCCAGGTCATGTACGGTCCATGCACACTTGATCATTCGTGGTTTCATGGATGGATATCAGTGCTGGAACAAGCATGGCGAAGAAGGCATTAACGATCGAGACCTACAGGACAGCATTATGGACGACGACATCCGTCCAAATATATTCTTTGGCACTACAGAAGAAAATGTTCCATCGCAAGCCTGTAATGCTGCTCATGATCTCAATGATGAAGACATAGTGCAAATGGGTGAGCAATTAGGCCAAATGCCAGACAAAGTTGAACAGATGGTGCGAGATGCCATGTGGGAGGCCTCTACTGAGAAGGAGATAGCCAAATTGGAAGCTTTGATGAAAGATGCAAAGCTCCCCGTATATCCGGGTTGCCCAGATAAGTACACCAAGATTTTCTCGTGTCTGAAGTTGCTGCAGCTAAAGGCAGCCCATCATTGGACTGACCGGAGCTTCAAAGCATTGCTAGATCTACTACGAGACATGCTACCCGCTGGTAATCACATACCGGAAAGCACATACGAGACCAAGCAAACCATTTGCCCATTTGGATTGGTAGTGGAGAAGATTCATGCATGTAAGCACGATTGCATCCTGTTTCGTGGAGATTTTGCAGAATTAATGGAATGCCCGCAGTGTGGAACACCTCGGTACAAAAGTAGAAAAGATGGGGGTGATGAGGAAAGGCAGCATGGAGGTCCTCAGAAGGTGGTATGGTACTTTCCGATAATCCCCCGACTGAAGCGGATGTTTGCTAGCACGAAGGAATCTCAGCTGCTGCATTGGCACAAGGTAGGCCGAAAGAAGGACGATAACCTACGCCATCCAGCAGATTCGACACAGTGGCACAACATTGAGATGAAGCATGGGGAATTTGCTAGTGAACCAAGGAATATCTGGTTTGTACTCAGCACAGATGGTATGAATCCTTTTGGAAACATGAGCAGCTCACACAGTGTATGGCCAGTCCTTCTCTCTATCTACAACCTGCCACCAAATTTGTGTAACAAAAGGAAATACATGTTGATGTCAATGCTAATCTCGGGCCCCCAACAGCATGGCAATGACATTGATGTGTTTCTAAGACTAGTGGTGGATGAGCTCAAAACACTATGGGTAAAGGGTGTTAAAAGAGTTGATAGGTGCACAGGGTCAGATTTCACACTAAAAGCCATTTTATTCACCACCGTCACTGATGTACCTGGCCACCGCAGCTTGTCTGGGCAGAGTAAGGGGGACAAAGATTGTTTCCAATGCTTGGACGACACTGAGACCATGCGGCTAAACAACTCCAAAAAACAGGTGTACACAAGGCATCGACGTTTGCTTCCCATGTCACATCCATATCGGAAGATGAAACAACAGTTTGATGGCACCATGGAGAGGGCTTCTGCTCTAAGGAATTTCACTGGTGAGTATGTTTACAACCAGGTCAAGGACATTGAAGTTACCTTTGGAAAGAAAAAAAAAGGTCCTTCAAAAGAGAAAGATCAGCACTAAAATAGCCAATGACAACAAAATGTGGAAGAAGAGGTCCATATTCTGGGAGCTGCCCTATTGGAAGGACTTAACTGTTCGGCATAGTATCGATGTCATGCACATAAAAAAGAATGTTTGCGAAAGTTTACTTGGTACACTTATGAATGCCAAGGGAAAAACCAAGGACCATGAGCAGGCACGAGCCGATCTGGAAGACTTGGACATAAGGCTAGAGCTTCGTCCCGACGATGGCGAGGAGTCATTGCTGATATCTGCTATAAATCTATCAAATAAAGAGAAGAAAGAACTGTGTGATTTCTTCCGCAGTGTTAAGGTTCCAGCTGGGTACTCGAGCAACATCAGAAAACTAGTTTCAGTGAAGGAGCAAAAAATGCTCCCCATGAAAGCTAATGACTGTGATGTGATGCTGACCACAATGCTTGCAGTTGGGATAAGGAATATTCTGCCAGAAAAGCCACGAAAGGCTATCATGAGCCTCTGTTTCTTCTTTAATGCGATATCACAGAAGATCATTGATGAGCGAACCTTGAACAGTTTGGAACAAAACATTCACGAGACAATGTGTCTTCTCGAAGCGTATTTCCCACCATCTTTCTTTGATGTCTCTGTCCATTTAATTACTCACCTTGTTAAGGAGATAAGATACCTTGGACCAGTGTTCCTACACCATATGTACCCATATGAAAGATTCATGAGCACTCTGAACAGGTACACAAAGAATCGAGCTAGACCTGAGGGAAGCATGGTTCAGGGATATTCAGCAGAGGAGGTCATTGACTGGTGCCTTGATTACATAGATCCTGAAAATCCAATTGGCAACCCAAAGCCTAGGCACCATGGAAGGATAGCAGGGGTAGGAATCCTTGGTGAAAAGACGGTAAACCCGGAACTGGATGCTTATGAAAAGGCACATTTCCTCGTCCTGCAACACACGGAGGAGTTATCAACATATATTACTGAGCATAAGAAGCTTCTTGCACGAGAAAACCAAGCAAGGGGCCAAGCTTGGTTGTCAAAAGCTCATGTGACGGGTTTCAGCGATTGGTTCAGATCTCAAACTGAAAGGGAAGGCTCTAACACGAGTGAATCTCTCAGGAACCTGTCAAGAGGCCCTCTGTTCACGGTCACTACTTATCAAGGATACGACATCAATGGCTACACATTTTACACAGTTGCCCAAGACCAGAAAAGCATGTATCAGAACAGTGGTGTCCGTGTAGTTGCATTTGAAAACGACAACTCAAAGAGTAAGTCAGCATACTATGGGCAGATTGAGGAGATATGGGAACTCACTTATCCGCGTCAGTTGAGGGTCTGTAATTTACTTTACTAGCCGTCTCTAATTTGCCTGTCTGGAGTAGTGACTAGCAGTGCTCTAGATGCGTTGCTGATGTAGATGTGCACGTACGTGCATGGACACGGGCAGCAACCTTTGCTTGCTTGTAACAGAGGTCACGTGCCTAGCTAACTCCATGAATGTGCGTCTCCCTCGACGCCGGCGGCACAGCGCGTCTCCTTTGGCTTGGCTACCCGGCGGCAGCCATGGAGCTTGATGAAAACGGCCTGCATGCATGGTCAGCCTCCGCACAGGTCTCTCCGTCGTCGAGAAGCTGGGCCTCGATCTCGTGTCTCCGCGTGTACAGGCGCATGGCGATGGCGATAAGATGCATATGTGACATATATATTCAATCACGCATTATATTGCTTTTATTACCACAGATTTGTAGCGGCTTGTGGAAGTCCCTATATATACCACTCCACCATACTGCAGTTTCCTACATCACCATTAGCCAGTTTCCTACTATTTTGTCTAACAGCTGCATCTGTTCCTTCGTAACACTGATGCGATGAGATGCTTTTGGTCACTGCCGCCCCTAGCCAGCATTGTTCATTTGGTGATGGTCAGGACAACTACTAAAACAGAGAGTTGGACTGGGTGACATCAGGAATAAAGCGTTGAGAGTCTAAATCAGACATAGGGAATTACTATTTAGTTTGAGATATGCAGAGATAAGGGCATGTACCGCGCGACTTTTTCTCCCGTCTGCTTGTTGTCCATTTTGCAGAAAGAACCCCACTTCCCTGCAATCAATGAGGAGAGAAGGTCCGCTCGTCGTCTGGCGAGACGACGACGAGGGCTCGTTGTCCAAGGCAATGTCGCCGGCTCGACGCGCGCTGTACAGGACGTCGTCACGAGTCAACGGTCCCTCGGATCCAGCTGCGCGCGCACAGAGGAAGGTGAGGACAACTAGTGGAACAGAGAGTTGGACTGAGTGACATCAGGATTAGAGCGTGATCGTACTCTGTCCAACCTGTTCAGTATCCTTGCTTCTGCTGTGATCGTACTCTGTCCAATATGTCTTTAGCTCAGCACAACAATTTGAGTGTGGCTATATTCTTTCCACACAAGGAGGCCACACTACTGCGGCCCCCTCTTGCATGCAGTAGCTAAACTGTGTTGGATCTCGGCTGCCACCCTAACCTTAGCGTCAGAGATGCAGTGTGTTAGGCGGGCCTAGCTAGCACTATCAGATTTTTCTAATTCTCGTAGTGAGGTCGTTTTCTCCTAGTGTTTTGGTATTTAAAATTTAGTATAAACTTTCCCTACTAAGCATCACCTATTGAGGATTCCCATATGCTTGACTAGTGGTAGTGTTTTATTACTACTCAAAAATACTAGGAGAATCCCACCATTTTGGTAGTGTAGCTCCTCCTAGGTGGCTTCCTTAGACTTGTGGCCTTGCTACAAAATGCCATCGACACTCCTTGGGTCCATCACACCAAGGACACTGTTTGTCGACACCCCACCCAGCCACTGGTGCTTGCGTCTGGAGTGGCGCATAGGGAGGGGAGAAGGCATATGTGGCGATGATGTATAGACCCACAATTCAGTGTCCTTGTTGGCCATGCCACACCGCTAGAAATGCATTTGTGTGTGCACATAAAAAAGTGTTGGAATGCGTCAAATAAACTTGTGGGGCACATAAAACAACCTCAACAGTCTAGAAATGCATTTTCGAAGTATGTGGACCAAAGTTGCACATCATGAAAAGTTTATGGACAGATGGGGTACTTAACTCTTTGTGTTACTGTGAAATTTCTTTGGAACAAATTGATAAATGTGCTACAGTATGGTCCTTGTTTTGTAGTTGTGTGTCAAAATTCTCTAACTTTGATAAATATTGAAACCTACAATGTAAATACATGCTATATCAAAACATCTTTCATGGATAATCTAAATAAATTAATTTGTTGTTGCAGATATTGGTCCTGTTCCATGCAAAACCTAGGAGACGTACTAGTGACCCCTAAACCTGAAGGACCATACTACACCATGGGAATAAGTGGGATATATATAGGAAAACGCATTAGTCTCAGTGGTCGATGTTTCAGTTACTATGTCCAATGCATGTTAATTGCCATGTGTTTTTGTGCACCAAGCAGGCCAACACACTTTCAGGGATTGGGTAAAGCCGGCAGTAATCTTGTCGCCTGGCTCGCACAAGTGTCCTCGCGGCCTCGCTGATGCCAACCATAAAACTTTGAGGCCCTCTTTGGAACACAGGATTAAGAAAACACAGGGATAGGAAAAGTACATAAATATGGTAGGAATACATGTGAAAAACAGAGGATTGAAAACACAGGAATTTTGTTGGAATAGATGTTTGGAAGAGCATAGGAAAAATTATAGGAAACAACAGCTTCATACTACAGTAATCTCTTATAGCTTCTTCACCGAGGAAAGTCATTAATGTGGGCCAACACTGCACCAAATCTGCTTTGTACGTGATCACTTGCCTCGTTCCTACGCGTGCATGATTGAAAAATGAGATTGGAGTGGATGTTTCATTTCCGTTGTTTCACCCGTGGATTGAAAAATGAGATTGGAGTGAATGTTTCCTCCAGTTTTCCTGCACCCCGAACTTAGCAACCAAAGGATCCTACAGTACTAATTCCTTAGGACCTGTGAATTTCCCATGTTCCCAAAGGAGGCGTTCCCAAAGGAGGCATAACTGTCCTCGCCATCACTAACTCTAGCGGCGGCTCCTCCTGAATTATATCTATGGTGGTGAAACAATAGAAAAGGTGTAGAGGCTGATAACATGCATTAATAAGTGAGTTATCAGGATATATGTATGAGATAAGTTTTTGTACGAACTTATATTCTCTGCCTAGAAAACATTAAAAATATATTAGAAACCAGAAGTTTGTTCTGTACTGTTACTTTTTTTTAATAATGCTGTGTACTTTTATACCTATGGTACCTACAAGCATGGCTTTAATTTTATATGTAGGCACTGCCACTATATATACCACTGCAGCTTACTGCATAATTTCTCTGTATCTGGCAGCTGCTACTAGGCAGTGTTGTTTAATTTGTTCATTTGTTGATGGCTGAGGATAGGACTGTTGATGGCTGAGGATAGGACTGGATGCTACCTGGAAAAATGCACGGAAAGCCTGAATGAGACTAAGGAGTCTAATACTTTATTTGAGATCTCAGAGGTTGAGGTTTCTTCCCAAGATATAAAAGTGTTGTACAGCTGAATATCCAGGCAGACCAGCCTCAAGATTCTAGCACACTACTCTCTCCGTTCCACAAATAAATACATTTCTTTGACTTTTTTATTTCTATTTGACCGTTTGTTTTATTTAAAAAATTTTAATAAATATTATTTATTTTGTTATAACCTATTTTATCATTAGAGATTTTTTATAATAATTTATTTATTTTATTATTTATTATATAAAAATTTAAATAAAACGAATGTTCAAATAATAGCTATGAAAGTTAAAGATGTACGTTTATTTGTGAGACGAAGGGAGTACACATCATCGGTGGCTGTTGGTTGTCACTTCTGGCCAGTGGTTCAGCTTGTGGTTGCAGGCCCTGGACATGAGCGCAATGCACCAGAGAGCATGGATGCGAAAGTTAATTTGACAGCCACAGTGAGATAGCTGACTCATGCAAAGGAATGGCGGCGCGCAATGGTTAATTAGCTGGCATACACAAAAGTAAATCATAGTGGCAGCACAAACCACGCACCACCCACAAACATCGGCCATTAGCTGCTTTATGAACACCTAAGTGCGCTTAAGTATTACAAGAAATTAAATATAATGTTTAGCATGTAAATATTAATCACGATCCATATTCACATTACAAATAGTCTCTGACTTCCCTTTCTGCAAATAAACCTAATTTTCGTCCCAGTATTTACAGAAAAAGCGAATCCTCATTTAGAGAAAAGGGTTCTTGTTTCCAAAATGCAAAAGGAAAAAAAAAAATGGACAGCTCGACAATGGGCAATGTTCAGAAATTCTCTAGTGAGATTCAATTTTTTTTTACCGCTCCATAGAATTCAAGCTTGATGATGAAATGTTTGCTTAGTTTCAAAATTTGACCACAAGGCAAAAAGAAGAAAGAAATCAACTAGAGTGGTCTCACACAATCCTACAATTTTGGCTCAGGTTTGAATACAAATTTACAAAAGAATGGTAGGAAGTACTCCCTCATCTTAGAAAGAATGTAACTCTAGCACTCTAAGGAGTCAAACAATTTCATGTTGATTGGATATACCCCCTCTCCCCACAATGTTAGTTTTTTTGGCGCTGCCTTCAAGTGTCCAGATTCACAGGGGAATCAATGCACCCCATACACACTAGAGTCTAGATTCATGACCAAATCAATGCACCTCATTAAAGTCCAGGATATTGGGACAGAGGGGGTATATAGAAATGTACTAATATTTATGATGTGTAATAAACATTATTAGATCAAGCATTAAATAAATGTTAATAATATTTTCTATAAGATTATTCAAACTATTAACTCGCTCTTTAACCGCTTGGAAAATGAGATTAACATTCTTACTGAACAGAGGGAAAAGGAGGAGAAGATTCGGAGTCACTGAATCTAGACTCTAGAGATAGAATTGGCTTCATGGGTGACAACTAACAAGTTGTTGTCTACTTGGGCTTGAACCACTCTGTCCTGCGTATCGTCTTCTGGGCCGAGCCAAGCATTGGCATTTGCGAAAGGCCTTTTGGTCTAGTGGGACGCTACTCATTAGAGTTCAAACCATGGTGACAGACGTTTATTTTAGATTTTATCAAAGACTAGTTACCATGCACGTGAGACACGCACGTGTCTAGAAAAAAATTTGTTATTTTTTGCTATTATTTTCTAGCTTTTTTATAATTATCATCGTATCCTAGTATTTTTAAATTTTTTTAAACCAACATTTGTCATTTTCTAGCTTGGTTGTAATTATTTGCTTCATTATTTGGAACTATGTTCAAGTGCTAGTGGGATTTGTGGTAGAGTGAATGTAGTCACTAATTGTAAATTTAGGCAGGGCAGGGGACGAATACTTGTATTTGCAAGTTTTATTTCATTTTGAATTTTGAATATAAATTTATTTATTATATGATCTTTCATTCCAATATACGGATCATATATCATTCGTTTGCATGTGTGGTCCCTCCAAAAGTAATGTAGTATATTAATTAATTAAATTAAAAGCAAGACAGGTCGTATATCATCCGTTTGCATGAATGGTCCAACCCAAAGCAATGTATAAATATGCAAGTTCTATCTATCCTTACTACTAAAGCCGTATACCACTGCCTCCCTCACAAAAGCACTGTTACACACATACAGTGCCCAGTGCCCTCACAGATCACTATTTACAAACAGTAACTGTTCCATAAACAGTGTCATATCCTTACTACTAAAACCGTATACCACTGCCTCCCTCACAAAAGCACTTTTACTGTTCACAGTGTTTCCTTTTTCTTTTCTTTAAAGATTTTTTCCCCTTTCTCTCCTCCCCGTGCTTTTATGCTGGGTTCCAACCTAGTTAATACAAATATGCAAGTTCTATTAATTAGCTTGTACTACTGTCCTTCTTTTGGCTCTAACAGTAAACAAGTTTCTGCATGTATTAGTACAAATGTGTACTAAGTTCTATTACTTGTACTGTTCATCTTTTAGTAGTAACAGCAAACACAAGTTTCTACTCCCTCTGTTCCAAATTATATGTTGCTTTGATTTTTTTTAAAACATCTATTTTAATATATATCTAGATATAATAATATATTTAGATATATAGTAAAATAGATGAATTGAAAAAGTCAAAACAATTTATAATTTAGAGGAAATTAAGGGTGTACATGTAGTAGTACAAATGTGCAGGCTCTATTATATTAGCTTGTGCTATTAGCTTCTAATTTCCATCTTGGCCATAACAGTAAACACAAGTTCTCCATGTATCAATTAGTACAAATGTGCAAGTTCTATTATTAGCTTGTACTGTTCATCATATCTTTTAGTCATAACAGCCAACACAAATGTGCAGGTTCTATTAGCTTGTACTATTCATGTTTTGGCCGTAACAGCAAACACACAGACGTACAGTACGACGGAGGAAAACCGGACGGGCCGGTGTGCTGTGAAGTGTGAACGTCCGCCGGCGGCCATCAATATCGAAGCCAACGTCGGTGCTGTTCAGGGGGCGGGTGTGCTGCGAACGTCCATCCGGCGGCCACCAATATCGATATCGATCGGCGCCCTTCTGCCAGCAGCGGCCCCTGGCCGCGTAGCAGCCGTGCAGGCCAGGGCACACGCATGGCAATGGCATCGGCATCGCTCGGTCCGATTAGATCAAAATCATAAATCAACAACGAAGAGTGGCAAGAGAGTACCAACAACCTCCTCCACGACGGCTGGCCGGGCTTTGTGACGGCGGGCAGGATCTGGCCGATGGGCGTTCATCTTTGTCGCGTGGGGATGTGTAGTGGCCGGACGGCGCACGGCATCGCTCAACGGACGTGGATGCCAACCGCCTCGAACTCCTTTGGCAGCAGCGCAGCGGCGGCGGCGGCCTCCGATCCACCACGGTTTGCCCGGCTTAGCGACGGCGGGCAGGCTCTGGGCTCTGGCTGACGCGTGAATCCTCTTCGTAGCGTGAGACTGGGCAGTTGTCGGCGACCGAGGCGGACTCGCGTAGCGCAGAGGGAACGGTCACGACTAGAGAGGAGGAAGAAGGGGTCGCGTGTGTGTGTGGGTGGAGACTATACGCGCGTGGGGGTGGGTGCGTCATGCGTGGGTATGCGCACGGTTGGGTGAAAAAAGATGCGGAGGAGTCCTCATCGGCAACGTGAAACACACGAGTTTCATATGTTCCTGTCATGTTCCTGTCCTGGGTCCACCTGTTATATACTATGGGTAAGATGTTTTTATGGTAACAATCAATTTCAATTCTTTCGCTCCTTTATAGTATAGATAGATTTGCAAGGTATACGCACATGTGCATGTTCAGTGATGCACAATGCACACTGAAGGCTAAAGAGTCTCCCGATCTCCTCTTTACGTAGTGTACGGATGCGCACGAGTGTGTGGGCATGTGATGTGAGCATGAAGTGTACGGGTTATGTATGTACGTTCAAGTTGTACCCGATAAAATGAAGTTTAGCCCTAGGTAAGTCCCAGGATTTGTGGGCCTATATGGGAGAAGAGTGGAGAATGCAAGCTTGGCTGGTACACACGCGGCCACCAACCACACGTGCATACGACATAGTTCTTTTGCAATTCATGACTATAAGATAACTGAAGGGTTTAAATCAAGACAATTCCTTGGATAGGTTAGGATAAAGTAATCGCGTGGCATCATTGCATGACACCATTAACGCACAACACTACTCCCTATATACACTTATACGCTACTACAAAAATGATTTCGCAAGATATTGCCCAACCAGGTGGTTATGAAATGCAATAATATTCTGAAATATGAGGATTTATAGAGACAGATATGTTATTGTTGCAGCGCACTAGTACCGGAAAGAATTTATGTGGCACTGGCCAACATATATTTCACGTGTCCAACGGCATTGACAGGCTGGCCCTTCGCTGGCCTCCATGCGGCTTCAGTGCAGCGCGGATTCGGCGAGTCAAAGGAGCAATGGCACAGATCCAACAAATGGGACATATGTATGTGGTTCCTTGCTTTTATTTAGTGCACTGTAGTTTATTTATAGCTTTTTTTCTTCTATTTACGCATACTAATAACTGGCTACCTTCATATATATCAAGAGAGAGACAGAGAGAAATGGAGAGAGAGAGGGCTGAAAACTTATTTATATAGTGAGACTTGTATTTCGCAGTGACTGAAGGGAATGCTAAACCTGGGAGAAGAAAACCACATACACCTTTGGGAATGAGTGGCATACAGGAAAACCCATTAACCTCACTGGTTCCCTTACCGTGTCCAAAAAAAGCCCATCGCCGAGCCCGTTGAGGCCATCAATGGAGCCTGCTAAGTCCATCAACATCCATCCATCACCCCATGTCGTTGCCAGTTGACGCACGTGGTTCCATGCTGTCGGGATCTGCCTCTGCTTCATTGATGGTTGCATCCAGTTTTAGTTTTGGCCTTGTCCTCCAAAATCTCTAGACCGGCAGTGGATGTTTTGTGTATCTTGTCTATAATAACTACCTTTTCATTCACTGCAACCCTGAATTTTTCTATGATTTATCAAATTGCTCTGTTGCAGATTTATTTTTTTCCACACGAGAACTTCTCATTTCCATTAAAGCTGAACGGAAATACAAACATCCAGATATTACAGATGACAGAAATATAGAGATCAAAGAAGCTTGAGGCCCGCTAGATAACACCAGAAGATGTACCAAAGATAGTTTCCAGATCCTCGCAGAGCAACACTAACCAAGTAGTTCAACTACTAGATTGTTGATGCCTCGAAGGGCTTAACAGCCAGATATCAAAAAGATCATTACAGATGCAACCCAAATTTGAAGAGTATAACACGCACAGAAAGCTCCTACCACATAAAAAGGACTTTTTCACATCTCCTCTCCATCTGCGCGACTTGTCTGGCAGTTTGAGTAGCCAACACTTCCTTGGCGACCTCGAGTATCAGTTCAGCTCCTTCCGACAGCATTTCACCATCCATCTCTAAAGATAGGCCTGCCCAATATTTCAGAAAGGCACACATGTGACATATGATCTCCAGTGGGTTCTGTTGCAGATTTATGATAGCAGCTTGCCGAGTCCACTCATTATATATACAACTGTGTCAGCCTACAGCAGTTTTCTGCATCAACATTAGCCTGAGTTATTGTGTGTAACAGAGTTTCGAGTGTTGATATTGCTAGCTACGTAGTTTTACTACATAGTGTGTCTCATGATTCTTACATGAGCAGATGCTTTTGGTCTGTGTCTGGCCATACCTATAACAGGTTCGTCTCTGCTTGAGTGCCCTAGACGAGTGGAGTGCAGATCAAGACTGGGTGGCATCAGGAAAAATGAACCAAGATCTCGCGTCAGTTTCAGGGGCTTAGTACTCAATTCGAGATATGAGAGGATTAAGCTTCTTCCGGGCACAACAAACTCTGGTAGATAGGAGCCCCGAACCTGATTGCCATTGGTGGAATTGCTCAACCCAATGCTCAAAGACTGCACGCAAATTCCCCAACGTAGATCAGATGGACGGGGGGTCATAATTGCATCTATATAGGATCAATTCACAAGAAAAGCTAGTATTTCTCAGATGAAGTGGCAATGTTAAGTCGCGTAATGGAGCGATACCTTGATTTCTTTGCAAGAAAAAAACAGTGATGAAATCATAATATTTAATAAATGTAGAAAAATCATAATTCCACCACAAACCAGGGGTAGTAACACAAGATTCATTTCATATACCACTCTGCTCGTCCTCTTCCCGTCTCATCATCATTATTCCCTTTGTTCAGTTGGCGTTAGTTTATCATCAATTTGTAGAATTGTTTATAATCTTCAAGCATAACTACGCTTTGCTTTTTGAAGATAATACTGTTATTGCCCTGCTTTTAATGCTTCGATTGCAACTAACTACGAAACCCATGGAGGAAATGCATCCTGAAGCAGCGGCACAACAATATTATGCATGCTATGTTTCTGATCAGAAAATGATTTCATATGTTGTCACTACTGGAAACCGCTGATATGCATGAGTGCCCAAAGCCAAAAACACGTGGCAGCGAACAACTCTTTGTTGTGTTTTTTGTCTGGCAAGTCCTAAAACGACACTCGGCAGAGAAAAAATACTCTGCAAAATTTGAACCGGAAAAAATCTGAAAAATAAAAAATTTAATCAGGGGAGGCTCCCACCAGCCAGCGCCCCATTGTGGAATTCAAACCTGCGACCTCCTTGAGTAACATTGCTCACAAATCTTATATATCTCTCTTCTAGTTTCATGGAACTAGATAAGAGGATGTAGATTTTGTTAATAACGTTACTATCCCTTTGTCAAATAAAGAATGATCAAAATAAAAGGTGTGGATCTCTTTAGAAGTTATACAACTTTGTAGTTGAACATTTTTTTTATTTGAATTAATTTACTGTTTCAAAATATGCTTTCAAGTTGACATTTTTTGAAATTCATAATTTCTTTGCCGAGTGCCAAATAAAAGACACTCGGAAAATACGTTCTTTGCCGAGTACCAAAAAAAACACTCGACAAACCGCTTAGCACTTTCGAGAAAAAGACGATTTCTGGTAGTATGTAAAAGACAATTTCTGGTAGTATATAAAAGACGATTTACTGTTTCAAAATCTGAGGTCATTTCTGTGTAAAAGATTATAATGATTTCTTGGATTTTATGCGTGTCTTATTGATCTTCGTTCTTCTTTCATTGTCTATACAGCTAGTATGTTTTTTCTACAGAGGGAAAACATTTGATACTAGCTTATGTTAGTTTGTCTTGGTCAAACCATTTTTCTATACAACTGAAGTTCTGCTGTACTTGTATTTGCCACTGCTGCCTAGCTACATGCATTCAATTTATTGCTAGCGAACGTCTAGCAAAGAGGGCTTCCTTGCGTTTGCTGCACCCAGAACTTTTATTAACTTGTACTGTTGTGTTGCAGATTTGTACTAACAGCTTGTCAAAACTCCTCTCCCTATATATACCACTAAAGGTCTATAACATGCTGCAGTTTCATTAGCCAATGTTTTGTGTTGCATGTAATGCTATTATATATATCTCTCAAGCTTGTATCTCCATTGGCGATTGTCTTGATCTCTGTCGGGCACTCTGGCCGTACGTACTTATTGCTGCTGCTGCAGATAGCCATACCAGAAACAAGAAGTAAAATAGTGATTAAGAATAAGAGACATCACGGAAACATGCACTGAGAATCCAAATCATATTCGAACTCCCACATTCGCTGGATCTATGTGTACTGGATGGGTGAGCACATCGTCAAGAAAATGCTGAAGACATGTCTGCAAGGTGCATCGAATCGACAACTCGGTGGCCATGGTCCACGGGTGTTCTCATGCCACAAGTCCAGGTGCCTCGTGATATTATCCATGGGAACTATGCTACCTTGTTGGCGTTGTCCCCTGTGGACGCACAACAACGACCTTCCCTAATGGATGAGGGTGCCACGAAATAGAACAAGAACTACCACACCAACAGACTACCAATGCTAGACGTGCAGGATGACTCACAGGCACTATGATTCAATGTTGGCGCAGTAATCATGTCCAAGACACAGCGACCACAGACATGAGAATGCCATGCAGGGATTCTCTTCATCGACCTGCCAAGCAGATCGGATCCATCTGCCAAGTGGACAACATAATAGCTGAAGAGGAGGCAACAATGAGGGCACCACATGGGGAGCCAACAACGATGGCATCACGCGTTCGTCCTGGTTGCGCCACACTACTAGAGATTTGATATTTAGCAACGCCTTGTTTTCTTAATAAAGACAGTTTAACATACAGATGCATGTACAAATCTTACTGAACCAGGTCGCTTCTAGATATACATTTGTATAGGCGTCTCCTATGTTCAACTGCCTCTATAAATGCCATCTTTAGAAGTGGCTGTAGATTTAATTGTCCCTACAAATAGATTTTTCTAGATGGCCATCTCTAGAGCCCCCTCCATAAGTTGATTTTTTAGAGGCAGCTAGATCTAGTTCCATCTATATAAATAGGTGCAACACATCAAATGACCTCAGATATGTGTAAATGACAAAAATAGAATTGCACATCTCAAGATGTAAGACTATTTTGTAGTTGACAACTTTGTTTATTTGAAATCATCTATGCATGTAAATTATATTTGAATTTCACAAATTTGGAACTAGAATTTCCCAAACGACCTTTGATGCAGAATTGAACAAAACTAAAGTTGTAGATCTTGATGGTTTTTACAACTTTCTAGTTGAAAATGTTTCATTTGAATTCATTTAGGGTCTCAAATACTAATTTCAAAACCGTATGAATATAATTAATGGAGAAAGGTTATCTCATATGGACAAGGGCTTATGGGTCGAGTGGTTTGAGGATATATGTGCGAGGCTGCAAATAGTGGGTTCAATGCCCCGTAGCTATGTGGCATTTGGTGTGAAATATCGTGCGTCTTGGGATGGCGCATGCATATGGCTACCTTGTGGGGCCTTCATATATTTAGAAAACGTTTTGACCAGGATATATGATTTTTGAATAATGATTTGCAGAGACGGCTGGAAGTACAGCTGCTTCCATAAATCTGTTTCTAAAATCTGATATGGAGATGACGGTTGTGGTAACCACCTCTTTTAGAAAGGTAAAATGTTAAGGTGCCTTGGCCAACCGCATCATACTCCTAGCAGTAGTGTCGTAATGGTTCTCCGTGTGGTATGTTACATTACCTTTGTACCTTTTTGCTACTTTTCAGTTAGTAATCAATTATGAGATTATTTCATACAAATGTTCCTTTTGGTACAATTTTGAGATGATTGTTTTGTATTTTTATGATTGCACACTAGCATTACATTTGGTGCCTACTTTTCTTTAATAATGTCATAACAATTGGGGAGCAAGGCAATTAAGGCCACTATTTTTTGCTCGCTGCACCATGGGTTTTTCAATATGATTTTATATTGTCCTATTGCAGATTTCCAGTAGCAGCTTCCCAGAGTCCTCTCACCATATATACCACTCCAGCAGCACAGCATACTGCAGTTTCCTGCACCACCATTAGCTTGAGAAACAGTTTCCTGTGTCAGCCGGTATTGTTTGAGTGGAGCTGACAATAAGTGAGTTACAAGTCAGGACTGGGTGGCATCAGGATAAATGAATGTAAAGCATGAGTCAGATTTAGGGGCTTAGTACTTAATTTGGGATCTGAGAGGAATTCCCCAACCCATTCGTTGACAACTGCACCCCTCGCTTGGATCGGCTCGCCGGCTACTCATGGACTGGGCCACAGGAGGTTCTTGCAAGCTGGGCCCTTGAGTGAGCTTGCTAGGTGGACCGGAGCAGGGAATAAAACACCGAGCTCCGACAGAGACAAAGTGGTCTTCCTCCTTGAGATGATGCCACTCATTTCCACTGTACATGAAGCTGGTCCACGTGGGAATGTATTGTGGTTTCACGTACAGTAATGCTCAGAATACATTCCCATGGATTCACGTAGACATTGATTTGATCAGATATAGCTCACATGGTGCCTATATGATGGAGTCACGGAGCTATATCTGATCAAATCAATGTGTTATATCCATCCAGACATATAAATGTAACGCCACAATAAGTAGATTTATCATTTTGAGTGAGAAGTAGATTTCTGAACATTTACCTGAATATTCTACTTGAAGTATGTGCAGGACAGCACGTAGATGGCTGGAAAGCCAGTAAAGGATTACCCCCGTGCCTGCATGCAGAGTAAAATGTAGATGAACATGAAGTCATTGCAGATTATGCTTGTAGTTATTCTTCAGAATTGTGCAGACTTATATCCTGTCACATAAATGTAGTAGATGAACGTGCAAATAGGGTGCTGGAAAGCCAGTTCAAAGTTCTGCACCAAATTTATTCTCGGAGAACTGATCCATTATTAATATGTATGGTCATTACCATTTTGCCCTGTTAGGCCGATAACCAATACCAAGCAGTTAGTATAATTTATTCATGTCTGCGCCAAGTACTTACAAATACATTCATTTGCATTGAACAATATAATGGCGTATCTGTCTGCCTGTACTTATTGATGCTGACAGCTAGCCACTCCTGTTGATCTTTGGATACCAGACACAACAAATAAAATAGCGATTAAGAACGGGAGACATCAGGGAAACATGCACTGATCGAAAATCCAAATCATATTCGAACTCTCGCATTTTCTGGATCTATGTGTACTGGCTGCGTTATCACGGCATCAAGAATATGTTGAAGGCATGCCTGCAAGGTTGACAAAATCAACAACTTGGTGTGCTCTCATGCTCCAAGTCCAGGTGCCTCATGAGATTGACCATGCGAACCATGCAGGCTCATCTTTGTTAGCACATCGTCCCCGAGGGGGGCCAGCGGCCACAAAACAGCCACCTTCCCTAACGGATAAGGGTGCCAGCTAACAGATTTAGTACTACCACTCCTGCAAGACTCCCAACACTCAAGGTACAGGAGGACTTCCTACTATGATTAGCTGGCGGCATTATTCACGTCAAGGCACAGAAACCACATTTTTAGACATCGAACGGCTCAAGCAGGGCATGGCACAATGAGAAAGCCACAACCGGATTGTCTTCATGAATTTGCCAAGCTGATCCATATCTTCGTATGCAGACCAGAATAGGGGAAGATGAGGCAGCAGCGAGGGCACGCCACATTGTTCCTTTCTGTGACACACTACTATAGATTCATTTTTTAGCAGCACCTCATTTTTCAGTAGAGACATCTCAATAATCTACATCTGCTTCACAAATCGGTCCGAACATTTATAGAGGCAGCTGCTATTTTCATTCGCCTCTACACCTTCAGGGACCTCTAAAATTAGGTGCATCACAGGAAAATTCCAATTTTTCAGAAGACCTTTAATGAAAAAATGACTAGAACAAAAATTATAGATCTCTAAAAGTTATACAATGTTATAGTTGACAAGCCTATACATTGAAAATCATCCACTGTGGAAAACTATGCTCAAATTTCTCAATTTTGAAACCACAATTTTCCAAACAATCTTGGATGGAGAAATGACCAAAACAAAGTTGTAGATCATGATAATATTTATAACTTTCCATTTGAAAACTTTTATATTGAATTCTTTTATGTCCAAAATATGAATTTCAGAATTGAATGAAGATAGGATCATGAGAAAAAATATCTCACATGGACATGTGATTGATTGGTGGAGTGGTTAGCTAGAGGAGATATTTGGATGCAGGTCGCTGGTACGACCCCCTTATTAGCCGCACATCATGCATTTTTCATGCCAAATATCATGTGACTTGTGATGGCATGTGTGTTTGGCTGCCTACTTTTATTTAGTACTTATTGTATAATATTTGTAGATTCTTTCTGATATTTTGATGAAGGGCGTCTACTTGTAGTTTCCTCCTATCAGACAAGATTGTTTTGTCTATCTTTGGGCTCTTTTCTAATATAAAATAGAAGCTTGTGCACTTCTACTAGCTTTGGTACCTACTTCCTTCAACAATGTTATAACTAGTGAGCACCTAGCAAATTAAGGCCACTAGTTTTTGTACCCTGCACCAAGCATTTTTCAGTATGTGTTTATATTGTCCTACTGCAGAGTGCATACGCCAGAGAAACCAGGACATTTATGTGCGTGACAGAAGGTGTTTAGGATGTACCCTGTTTCCCGTTCTGTAGTTTTCAGGATTTTTAGTTTTCTTGGGTGGTGTCACGCTGCCCCGCACAGTAGCATGGCATGAGTTTTCAATCATAGGGGGCTGTTCTCTCATGGGTCATCAACAGATCATCTAGGAGCAACAAACAGTCCCTTGTGAGAGGACCGGGGAGGAATGAGGAAATCAATGCAACAACAGACATATAGTAATGTGATAGAGCAAATGAAACGATCCCATACGTTTCACTGTCGAACAATATGTTGCATGAGACAGTGCTACTTCACAGAGGTTGTGCTGCATCATGAACAAATAAAATGATCTATAACTATAAACCGTGTGTCCTGTTTGCATGAATGAGATCTACACACAGCATGCACCGATCCATTCATGTGAGACAAACACGAATGCCATTCCCTTTTTTAAGCCCATAGCATCCTGAATATAAATGGCTAGAATCCAACATTTTTTGGTGAAGGTCCCCTGCTGCATTCTTTACAATTCACAGTGGCCCGGAGTAGCCAGGTGGAGCTAGCCTGGCACCGGGGCCTAGAGTTTCAAGCTATTTTGTTGTTTGCTGGCTCGATACCGAAATACTCCGTAGTTCCATTGTTTTCTACTCTCTTTGTTTCTAATCATGTGTTGTTGCTCCTTTACTTATAGCTACCTGTCCATGCCAGCTGGCTCCCTTTATATATACGCAGCTCCTTCGCAGTTGGCTGGTTTCCTTTGTATCCGTTGATTGAGACTGCTATTATATGGGAGAAAAAGCATAATCTTGGAATAGGTGGCATCGAGGAAAATCATGCTACCACATCTCTCCATGAGTGAATGCAGGACCTGGTAATCCGTCCGTTCCAACCCCACATTCAATGTCTAGTTTTGCTTCGTCGCAACTTGCAAGAGCTTCCATGTGTCCGCATTCTCAGCCATGGTGGCATAGAACAAGATATGACTCTGCTTGCTGCTCAACGTCATTGAACCCAAGATAGATCAGCTGCAACATGATCATGGACGACAGGGGCACAGAAAAGTGCACCACTGTCTAGATCTGCTCCTTTTTCAAGGCCTAGAGTAGCACAATTCCATGCCTGGATGAACCAAGATGGAAGTCCAAAGCAACTTGAATCCATACTTAGACACGTGGCCTGTTTTCTGTTTCTTTTCTTTCTTGATTAACAGAGGGAAGCATAAAGCAGGCTTTTGATAATTCTGACTGGTGTGTTGCTCACCTCTGTTAACCATAGACAGGTGTCTTCCCTCTTCTCTTGATACTTTTGCTCTCGATCTGTTGAAATGGGTTTTGCACCTGTGATGAGGGTATACAACAATAAGTAGGCCAAGCTATGTTTTGGCATCGCAATGTACATATATCAACGAAATAAATTTTACCGTGTGCTTTTTTACAGTTCTCTGCTTTGAAAGCTCATCCAGTTAATAGTCTCAAAGTTTGTCACCCACTACAATGCTATGTGTTTAGATTTTGACTATTGATTTGTTAAATGGCATACATAGGTCATCATATTGCCAATTGTGATGGGTAATTCCCTGTTATGTTTTGGGTAATTGGGGTACAGATCTGAACAGGGGGATACAAAAAGGAGTGGTACAGATGGTACCTTCACTGTCTCTGCCTTGGGCATAAGAAGTTTACAAATCCAGTTTTTGTTTGCTTCAATTTCATATTGAGTTGAAGGTGGCATCCTAGCCATTGGCTGCCTGAATGAGATTGTATTGTTCTAGCAGGTGCATTGTGGATTCCTTTTCATATTTCCTCTCTATTTAGCCTTATTTGTGCTGTAACTATTTTGATGCAGTTGGCATAAGTCAACCATCCCTAAAAGTCTCCTATTTCCATAGACGGTTGACTCTCCACTTCGGACCCCACTAGCGATGTCTGACTGTCATTCTACAATGAGGACGACACCACGCAAAACACACTTTGCACCCCTCCTCGCCTAGTGCAATCGATGTCACTTGAAGAAGACATCGAGTCACAGATGCCTCCTTCTATAGAACCCCATCATCCGTGCTAGCGGCTAGCCCCAAGCTTAGCAAGGTTGAGGCACCGAAGTTGATGCTCACGCCGAGGCGCAGCAAACACCTCGGTCGGAAACCCTGGAGCAGCCAACTCCATACTCCAGGTGCAGAGCGTTCTTATGAAGAAGCTTGGAATCGCCGTGAACACGAAGGCCCTTGAAAAGCATGGGGCGACCTTTGTAGCCCCTTCATGGGCCTCCAAGCATGAGGCACAGTAGGCGTTGTTTTTGGGTGATTTCAACCGGGTGGTCATGAACCTTGATTGGGCTGGGCTAGTCGATGAGGATATTTAGCCTTGTGCTTAGCTCGATCGTAGCAAAATTCTGTGTAAGTAACAACCACATCTTCCTTTTTCTATCATTGGTCTTGGTAATCATTGGATTACCGTGGCCAACTTGGGTGTAACAAACTCTACTTCTGCGAAAAAGAAGCAAAAAAAAGAAAGAAATTCATTCCACATATATAATGAGCCGAGAACCACACTTCTCTTGTAACCTAAGAATGGAATCTGCCTGCTTTTCCAGTGTCCGTAGTGCATGTTTGTGTGGGGTGATACAGGATTGAGCTGATGGTTCAATTCCATACAAATCACCATTGCGAAGGCTTGGGAGCTTGTCGGATCAATTACATGTAGAAGACAGGGAGCACTGTTCAGTCCAGGATGAGCAGTGGGGCTATGTGTTACTCTGAGAGATAAATCAGGAATTCTGGAACACTTCTTGATATGCACACACCAAGTCACACTCGCCAATAGGTCTCCTATTTCTGAACTAGTTTTTCCTGATGTCACCCATTCACATCATTTTTTTCCTATAGTTTATCAGCAGAATTTTAAGATGCAACATGTAACTGATGTATGTATGCTAGTTGCTAGCTGGCCGACTACTCAGCTAGGAGGATATATATGATCTTACAATAGCAAATATATACTGTTCAAAACTATTAATTGTGAGAAGGGAAAAGGACTAGTTAGCTCAAAGCTACTAGCTCAATGGCATGAGCGGAGAACCTCACTTCTTTTGCGTTTTGAGAGCACAACCTGACTCATGCTGAAACAACCCGCTTTTCCTCGAAAGGAAAAGTCACAGTTTTCGTACAATAATGCAATGGCCTCGAAGGGCTCATCGCCATCATCGACAAATCAGCGGTCCAAAGTGCGCATACAGCGGAATAATTAACTTAGAGAGTACAAGTAGCAGGATTTAAGTACTTTATTACATCGCCTTCAAGGCGGAATCACACTCACACACACATACGGAAAAGCATAAGGTAGGTAGAAGTGGATCGACACGTCGACCACTTGCGCGTAGCACGAGACTCCTACTCCTCCTCGTCATCCTCGTCGGTCTCCCACTCGATGTTCTCCCCTGAACCACAATGTATCAGTACGATTTGTACTGGCCACTCAACCCACCCATATGAATGGAGCTTGCTATGTGGAAAGTGGATGCAAGGGTATTCAAAAGGACCTATTTGAGGCTCTTGGTTTCCTATGCATTAGCATAATTAAATAGTAATTGTCAAGTTTTAACCCATTTATATCCATAATCCTCCCACCCATCCCATCCATAACCATCCACACATCACACCACACTCTCACTCAAGTCGGCGAGGAAGACTCCCGCTCCTCCTCGCCTCAACGGCCCAAGGCCGGAAACCACCACACCCAGGGGGAGAGAAGAGAAATGGACTCCACTCACTATAACGAACATATGGTAACTCACAGGATTGTCCATGACCGGGGACACGGCTATATGTATAGATCAACAACTCTGCAGAGTGTGTACACCTGGAACCACCAGATCACCATCGTCGGCGATGCGCCTCGCCTAGGCTGATACCGAGCCGCTGGCTAACAAGCCCAATGCCACTCTACCACTCAGCTCTGGGGCACCCCGGAGTCCACCGGCACGCTGAGACTGTGAGACGTGGTGCCGGATCCCAGAGGGTACCACGCTGTCTCGGGAGGGTGTGGGTCTCGACACCCGTACCTCCCTACACTATCACCTAACCACCTAGTAGTAATGGCAAGGGGCCAGATAGCCGTCAAGTCATTTCCCGCCCATCAGGAACGAGTGGTGTGTACGATAGGGTCCCGTGAACCGCAGGAATGCCAAACCAGTCCTTAGGAGGGACTGGACAGGATATCTTCACTTGGGGCCCGAATCCCCGTGCCTCAATGGCACCTCCCGTTCCGGTGATTCGTACCACAAAGGCACTCCTCCCGGAACCTTTCCCCAACACATATATCCGCCACAGGTATTCTCACGTGGGGAGCGCCCAGATCACACTCCCCCGGCATGGCTCGTCCTCATGACTTGCCCTTGATCCTGTCCAGTCGACACAACCCTCACCACACACCCAAGACTCACGCCAAGATCTCTCCCAAAAAAACCCGGTTCCTACATCATTGGCACCACGTGCCGTAGCCACTCACAATCATGATACATCACTAGTAAAGATAATATAAGTGAGTAGCATCGAGATAAACATGATGAGCGCGAGTCTAAACCTAGCAAAATGTGTGCGGGGGATAGGTTTCGACAAGGCATAGGCTGAAACAAACAATCTACCATGCATCCTATCAACAAAGAAGAAGCGACACAAATAAATAGAGCGCTAGCATTACTATTTATAGCATGTCTAATTAGGTGCTAAGAGGTTGGGTGGGACGTGGCACCTGCGGTCGGGTCGTCTCCCAGGTCCTCGGTGTACTCGTAGTCGTCCCCTGCCTCGGTCGGCTCCTCCCTCCGTCTCTGAAAAGCGTGACATGATACCGCGCTTAGCGGCTCCTATAGAGGTGCACAAAGAAGCAACTGAAATCCGAAAGAAGCAAATGCACACATAGATAAGCCTATGACCTAGAGCTCATTTTTAGAAAAATTTGGACACTGGTTTCATATTTTTCGGAGTTGAAATAAATTTTCTATGAATTTCCAAAGATTTATTCCATTTCTGAAAAAGGAAAAGTCATTTTATTAATTTTGGAAAACAGTGGTGACACGTGGCAGGCTCTGGTTGGCTGGTTCGGATTGGGTCACTGACAGGTGGGGTCAGGCTGTCAGTCAACGTTGACCGGTCAACGGTCAACGTGGACGGGCTCGGACTGGGCCTTCGAGGGCTGGATCAGGGCCGGGTCGGGCCGGCCCGGCCCGGACACGTGTCGGTCTCCAGCGCAGCCGCGTGGCGGCACTCGGGCTCCACTGGGCTGTGGTGCACGGGTGCGGTCTACGGCGGACTAGGCGCTGGTGCACCGTGGTCCACAGGCCGGTCCACGGTGGACCGCGCCTACCCCTCCCTCTCCTCTCTTCGGTCCACCGCGCACCGGGCGCACGGCCCGGCCGCCTCCTCTCTCTTCTTCTTTTCCACCCCCCCTCCTCTGTTCTTCCCGGCGGCATCCCGCCGGCGGCTTCCTCGCGCCGGCGTGCGTTTAGGTGGTCCGACGAGCCGGGCTAGGGTCCCTGCGGCTTCAGGCAGGCTCCCTGTCCACGGCTATGGCATATAGGTGGGGGTTCGGCTTCCCAGGCGAGCGACGGCGAGCCGCCGTGGCTCGGCGTGGCCGGTTCACGCCGGAAGGCACCGTGAGGGTGCCCGTGGTCCTTAGCGGTGTGCGGGGCGGCACCGGTGGTGCTCAGGCGACTCGACAACGTGCAGCAAAAAGCGGCGCGGAGGCTTCGGTGGTCGGCCGCGGCGGCGGTGCCCGGCGGACCAGCGGCGGGGCGGCTGCGAGGCAGCCGGGCAAACTTCGGGGCCAAGCGCCCTCTTTCCCTGCAATTGAGGCTTCTCAAGAGCCATAGGGCACGCCGGCGACGGGCAAGAGGGCTCGGGCGGAGTCCGCGTTAATGCACGGGTGCCCGTGAAACTCCAACAACGCACGGCCGCCGTGGGCGCGGTTCTCCTGGCCAGGCTCAACCGGCCGGCCCGCCCGGCGGCGGGCGTTTCGCAGCGAGCAGCAGCTACGCTGGCAGCAGCGAGGCGCACGGCGACGCAGGCGAAGCTCGCCGCCCCAACAGCGGGCCGGGCAAGGCGGGCGGGGTTCGGGCGGAACGGCTCGCCGCCTTGCGCGCTGCCCGCGGCGAGCGCAATCCGGTGCGTGGCCGCGCGGTCCGCGCCGAGCCGCAGCGGGTGTGCTCCCGCGCGTGTGCGTGTCGCGCCGTGTGCTTGCGCTGGGCGCGGCGTCTGTCGTGGCGTGCGCCGCGGCGTCGCCGTGTGCGTGCGCCGTTCGGGGTGGAAGCAAGCGAGTGCGACGGTGGTGTGGGGCTCACCGGGCGGTGTTGGCGGAGCAAGGATGGCGGGGCGGTGGCAATTCGGGGTAGTGGCGCGTCGGGCTGTGCGGCGAGCCGGACGCCGGAGTAGTCGTTCGGTCGCCGCTCCCGCGTCCGGCTCCGGCGAAGCAGAGCAGCTCCGGCGCGGTGGCTCCTTCCCCGGCGTCGGCTCCCTCTTCCTCTCCTGCTGCTCGGCGGCTCTCTCTTTTGCTCGGGGTGGAAACGGTGAGGCCACCAGAGGCGGCGGAAAGTGGGAAGGGAGCTAGGGCACCGCGGAGTGCCCTTAAATAGGCGAGCAGCGGCTGTGGATGGAGGTGAACGGCGATGGAGCCATGCGGGCTACGTGGTGCCCATCCGAGGGCTTGCAGCTAGGTTTTAGGGCTCGGTGGGGGTGCGCGCGGGGCTCGGGCTGCTCCAATTCAGAGCGGCGGCCGGTCAAAAAGAAGGGCGCGGAGGCAGCGGCCATGGCGTCATCACGGCGGGTCCAAGCCGCGCGCCGGTCTTGTTGGGTTGCGGTGCATTGGAGTGGGAGGGCTCGACGTGGCGGCCATCCGAGGGGCGCGCAAAGGCGGTTCGGACGGGGGCGGCTGCGATGGCCGCTTCCTCTTTGTGCTCTGCGCCCGTCGGTGTGGAAGAGGAACAGAGAGGGGAGTGAGGAAAGGGATGACAGGTGGGGCCGCGGGTCCACCTGTCATCGGCCTGTGAGGGGGGAGGAGAAGGGCGCGGGGGTGGCGCCTGCCGTTGCGGGCCGCGGCAGCCTGCTGGGCTGGGCAGCGTGAGTGAAGCGGGGAAGCCCGCAGAGGCCGTGGGCTGCGTGCGTCGGGTGAAGAAGAGGAGAAGGGAAGTGATGGGCTGGGCTGTGGTGCAGGCCGAAATGGGCCGGTGGTTCTTCCCCTCTTTTTCCTTTTCCTTTTCCTTTATTTCCTATTCTCTATTTCCCTAACTAAAGTGTATGCCCATGAATACATGCAAATACCCTTGTAGGTATTTCCATGCTTATACAAGCTAGGGGGTCCACCTAGGGTAACCTAGGGTTTGGTCAAGTGTGATCCCACTTGTTGCACACATGCCACCATGATTAATTTAATAACTTAGTTAAGCATCACATAAAATCCAAAAAGAGGCAAATCACATAAATAAATAAAAGAGAGACAAGATGCTCATGCCCCTAAATGCATTTGCTAATGCAACTCGCTAGGGTAGGTTTCCTACATGACACTCACCATACATGGGTTAGTTTTTGAAAAAGTTTTTGAAAGTTGGGATTTTTGGGTGCTGGTTTAACAGGGATGTTACAGACTCCCCCCCTTACGAGAATCTCGTCCTCGAGATTCAGAAGAAGGCGTACCTTTCGAAGAGGTAGGGGTAGAGCATACGGAGTTCCGTCTCCTTCTCCCACGTGGCTTCTCTTTCAGTGTGGTTGCTCCATTGAACCTTGCACATGGGGATTGTGGTGCTTCGAGTCTCTTTGGTTGCTCGATCAAGGATACACGTGGGGTGTTCCTTGTACTCGAGCGTGTCTTGGAGATCCAAGATGTCCGTGGGCACTTGCAGTTCTGGCACCTTCAAACATTTGCGAAGCTGAGATACGTGGAATACGGGGTGTACTCCGGTCAGCTCCTCCGGCAACTCCAGCCTGTAGGCCAACTTTCCTACTCTCCGGCAGATCCTGTATGGGCCGACATACCTGGGGGCCAGTTTTCCCTTTACATGGAATCTGCGGGTGGCTCGTAGCGGGGACACCTTAAGATAGACAAAATCTCCAATCTCAAATTGGAGTTCTCGTCTTCTCTTATCTGCGTAACTCTTTTGCCTGCTTTGAGCGATCCTCAGGTTCTCTCGTACTTGGGCGACTCCTTCTTCGGCTTCTTGAATCTTGGCGGGCCCAAAGAATGACCTCTCGCCGACCTCGGACCACATGAGCGGGGTCCGACATTTCCTCCCGTAGAGGGCCTCGAACGGTGACATCTGAATGCTAGCTTGGTAACTGTTGTTGTAGGAGAACTCTGCATGGGACAAGCTCTTCTCCCAGTCCTTTCCGTACTTGAGTACACAAGCCCTCAACATGTCTTCCAGGATTTGATTTACTCTTTCAGTCTGCCCGTCTGTCTGAGGGTGGTATGCGGTGCTGTAGTCGAGTCAGGTACCAATTGCCTTATGGAGACTCTTCCAGAACTGAGATACGAACTGACTACCTCGGTCTGACACGATACAGCTTGGGGCACCGTGTAACCTCAAGATGTGGTCTACATACAGATCGGCTAGCTTATCTGTCGGGTAACTATTGCTGACTGGAACGAAATGGGCCACCTTGGTTAGTCGGTCGACGATCACCCAGATGGAGTCGTGCCCCTTGGAAGAACGGGGTAGCCCGACTATGAAGTCCATGGATAAACTCTCCCACATCCAAGTTGGCACATCGAGTGGGTTTAGCAGGCTAGCTGGTCTTTGATGCTCGGCTTTGACACGGTTGCAGATATCACATCTAGCCACATGTCCTGCGATATCTGCTTTCATACCCCTCCACCAGAAGGTCTTTTTGAGATCGTTGTACATCTTGGTGCTTCCTGGATGTATGCAGAACTTGGAATCATGCCCTTCTGACAGAATCTCTTCTCGTAGCTTCTCGTCCCCAGGGCACGCAGACACACGATCTTTGTACATGATTGTGCCTTGTCCGTCTTCTCCGAATTCAGGACACTTGCCTATCCTCATGAGCTCTCGAAACTCGTGATCTCGGGGCCAGGTCTCTTGGGCCTTGCGGATCCTTTCTTCAAGATTGCACTGCACTCTCAGAAAGTTCATCTGGCTCCTCGGCACTTCTTCTAGCTGGAGCTTCTCCATCTCACGACTTAGCTCGGGAGGGGTGGTACTGCCGTGAGGTAGTGGCAATAGCTCTTTGCGGCTCGGGGCGTCTGCGACTACATTAGCCTTTCCCGGATGACAGTGGATCTCTAGGTTGTAGTCCTTGATCAATTCCAGCCATCTCCGCTGTCTCATGTTCAGATCTTCCTGGGTGAAGAAGTATTTTAGGCTCTTGTGATCGGTGTAGAAGTCACACTTGTTGCCAATCAAGTAGTGCCTCCAGATCTTCAAAGCATGTACAACTGCTGCAAGCTCAAGATCATGCGTCGGATAGCGCTGCTCGTGTTGCTTCAGCTGCCGGGAGGCATAGGCGATCACTTTCCCGTTTTGCATAAGGACACATCCCAAGCCATGTCCAGAAGCATCACAGTAGATCACAAAGTCCTGACGGATGTCTGGCAGGGCTAGCACAGGGGTGGTGGTAAGCTTCTCCTTCAGAGTCTGAAAGCTTCTCTCACAATCCGGAGTCCATTCAAACTCATTGGTCTTCTTCAGGAGATTGGTCATGGGTCTTGCAATCTTAGAGAAGTTCTCGATGAAGCGGCGGTAGTAGCCTGCTAAACCAAGAAAACTCCGAATGTCAGTCACGTTGCGTGGCTGCTCCCATGCCTTCACGGCTTCAATCTTGGCTGGATCCACTGCCACTCTTTCTGCGGTGAGCACATGTCCCAGAAATGCAACTTCTTCGAGCCAGAACTCACATTTGCTGAACTTGGCATAGAGCTGATTCTGCCTTAGCTTCTCAAGCACCGTCCCCGATGTTTGTTCGTGTTCCTCGGTGAAGCCGAGTAGATGAGTATGTCATCAATGAACACGACAACGAACTTGTCTAACTCGTCCATGAACACCTTGTTCATCATGTTCATGAAGTAGGCCGGGGCATTAGTGAGCCCAAACGACACTACCGTGAACTCATACTGCCCGTACCGTGTAACAAAGGCTGTCTTGGGTATATCTTCGGGCCGGATCTTCATCCGGGTGGTACCCCGATCGGAGGTCAATCTTGGAGAAGAACTTGGCATTCCTCAACCCGATCAAGCAAGTCATCGATCCTTGGAAGAGGGTACTTGTTCTTGACAATCCACGGCATTTAGATTCCTCGTAGTCTATGCACATCCTCATCGAGCCATCTTTCTTCTTTTCTGAGCAGGACAGGACCCCAAGGGGAAGCACTAGGCCTAATATACCCCTTGTCGGAAAAGCTCCTTAAGCTGCTTCTTGAGCTCCTCCAGCTCGTCGACCGACATGCGGTAGGGTCGCTTTGGCAATCGGTCCCGTGCACGGCGGAAGGTCGATCACGAACTCCACATCACGATCCGGTGGCATTCCCGGCAACTCCTCGGGAAACACATCCGGATACTCACATACTAGGTAGTGCGTCCTCCATGGTTTTGGCCTCTAGGGCACACAACATGGAGACCGTTTTCTTGTGGTTGGGCTCACACTGATTACATGACCCTTGGGATGGGTAAACTCTACATACCTGGGTGAGCATGAGATCACACCCTTGTTTGGGTTAACCAATCCATCCCCAAGATGACATCTAGACCATTAGAAGGAAGAAGGGTGAGGTTGGCTAGAAAAGGGTGACCCTCGATGTTTATTCTCACTCCCTCGACATTTGTGCGTACACCTCAAGTTTCCTGGGGAACTTGTTACAATAGCTCCCCGTCGTGGAGTGGCGGTACGTGATTCTCTCGTGCAAACTTGGATGATATGTATGAGCATGTAGCACCAGAATCAAAAAGCACGAAGCCTTAGCTCGTTAACCATGAACATACCGTACACCACGTCGGGGCGTCCCGGGCGTCCTGGCTGTGAGGTGGGTCGAGCGGCAGCGGGTGGCTCCCCTGGCACTCCCCTGTGGGGGCGTCGCTGGGCGGGTGGCTTCCGTCTTTGGAGCCGTCGGTGTAGCAAAGAGTCTTCCTATCGGGCGTCGAGAATCTTGTGGCGGGCTTGCCACACCCGGCAAGTGAAAGGGATGCCGCCCGTGGGGGTAGACGCGGCAGCCTTCCACGTGCTCGGTGCGAGGGGGTCTTCCACGCGCTCGTACCCGAAGCAGGGGCGGGGGTAGTTGGTGGTGTAGGTACCACCACCACGGCTCACGGTAGGCGCAGCGCTTGATGGTGCGGGTGCGGAGGTGCGAGGGCAGCCCTCCACGCGACCTCTCGTGGAGCGGGAGGTGTGGGGCGACCCCTCGAAGCGTCTCTTCTTCTTCTCCTTGGATAGGTCAGCCTCCAAGCGATCCTTCTCGATCTCCGGGCACTTGTTCATCATCTCTCGGAGGGTGTGGCGGGTGTGCCCGGAGAGAGAAAGCTTGATGCGCGTGTTGAGACCTTTCTTGAAGAAGTACATTTTCTTCTTTTCGTGTCGGTGTCGCGCCGGGCATACCGCATCATGGAGGTGAAGCGGTTGCCGTACTCACGGATCTTCTGGGATCCCTGGCGGATGTTGCGGAACTCCTCCACCTTGGCGTCCATCACCCCTCTCGGCACGTGGTACTCGATGAAGGCCTCCTCGAACTCCTCCCGGGTAATGTGCGCGGGTCTCAACGTGCATGTCGCAGGCTGTCCCACCACGCACGTGCAGCTCGACGAGCTGGTGTGCGGCGATAGCCACACACTCCTCGTCGTGCAGGTGGTGAGTCGAGGTTCTTCCACGATCTCCTTGAGCGGTCGAGGGCGGCGATGGGGTCGTCGGAGTTGTCGAAGGTCGGTGGCCTCGGCTTTCCGAAAGCCCTCAAGCTTCTTATTTGGAAGTCGTTGGGTGGACCTCCGTGGCGGCGAAGGACTCCCTCGGCCGGGTCTCCAACGAAACTGGGATTACGGCTGCATGACCTCGGCCAAGAGCGGGGCGGGGCGGAGGCGAGGCGGTGGCGGTGGAAAGCGGCCCTCGGCCGGTGGTGGTCGGGGGACAGCACCTCCGGCCGGTGGTGGGTTAGGTGCAGCACCCCCGTGCGGGCTGTGGCACCTCGTTCTCCTCGAGAACGTTCTCCACGACAACCTCGTCCTCCTCGAAGTTGATCGGAACGTGTCCGACACGGCCGGCGCCACGGCGGCCATGCCCGCGACCACGTCCACGACCTCGAACTGCCGGCATCGGCGTCTGCGGGCGGTTTAGCAAGCGGCTAGAGCGGCGGAGGGACATCTGTTAGAGGGGTTGATTAAAGATACCAAGCTTGCATTAAAATTTGGTGGTTAAATTGTTAGTCAATTAATTTGAAAAACGCTAATAGTACACTCAATCAAAGAAGCATAAAGATCCATAAGAATTGCATAAAATCCAAGCATCCATTACATTCATTTTATTACATGGCGATGTCTCTAGCAGCCTACGCTTAGAAGACTCAGAGAACGCTCTACTCGCGGTAGGCTCCAAAAGGGTGACAATTACTTATCCTTGGGTAGGTGAGACATGTCTCCGGTGCCGCGCAGGGCATACATGTAAGGATGCTAGCCTACACTACTGGGTAACATGGGTAGAACACCTAGGTGTCGTAGGGTGGGGTAGGCGGAGAGAGGGGGGTGGAAGGCTCGGGCCCAAGGTGGTGCTTTGGGCCGGTGGAGGTGGTGGTGGTGCGGGGGTGGAAGGCTCACCGTGCCGCACAGCCGGTTGGTGAAGGAGGCTGCCGACTCCATCCGGGGAGTCCCAGAGGCCGCAGTGGTCGGTGTCGGGCGTCGGCAGATTGAGCGTGCTCCCCGTATATGGCGGAAGTCTCGACGAAGGGCGGGCGACGGTACACGGCGCACAATGCCGCTGCAGCTGGTGTGGTACTGCCGACGCCGCCGCTTGTCCGACCTCCTCCAGGCCTTTCCACACGACGGAGTTTGCCGTGAGTGCGCCGCTCTTCATGAGCTGCACCTGGTGGAGCACGTTGTTCCGGTGCATGGTCTGCTTCCCGAGTGATCCTCTTCTTCCCCGCTGACCTCGCTCGAAGCCCCAGGTAGCGGAGGTTGAAGTTCCTCGGTGGCGCCCTCTCGCCCCCGAGGGTTCCGGGTAATGCAGCCAGTGGTACTCTCGAGCTCAAGGACGCTGGGCCGCCCAAGTAGTGGTTATGAGCCCGGTCCCCAACAACCTGGTCTCGGAGGTTGGCGATCTCGCCCGAGTCGCTCGTTCTCCCTCTCGAGCATGGCCTCCTTGGAGCGGGCGGCTCTCTCTCTCCCAGCTCGCTTCGTCTCGCGACCGCGAGCTCGCCCCGCTCCATCTCGCGGCGATGTCGTCGGTCTTGAGCGAGGAAGCTCCCAGAAGCGGCGGTTCTCGGCCTCCAAGGTCGTTATGTAACGATCCCAGGCGAGAGCGTAGCCGGAGGTCACATCCAAGATGCGACCAGCCTGGGTCTGACCGGCTCGACGATGTCGGTGAGCCTCGGCAGGGTCGAGCGCCGGAGTCGGTGTCGGCCTCCGGCAGCATGCGAAGGGTCCGTGCGCAAGGAGCCGGGCGGGAGTTGCGCGTACGGTCTGGAGGGCCGCGGCGCGCAACGGACTGAACGCACATATCGGCGGTGGTGTCGACCTCCAGCTCCGTGAAACCACGGATGTGCGGCCGATTCTCACTTTCGGCGGCACCTCGATGGAGATGGCAACGATGCCCCTCCCCGCTGATGACGTACTAAACCTGCCGGGGATTAACCCCGAGGTCCAAGAGTAGCACCTCGCAGCGGCTTGGCGAACCCACCGTAGTGCATCCCGTTGGTCCTCAACTCGTTCGGCGCCTCCATAGCTGCATTGGTAAAAAAGCAACTTTTTAGGTTTAGAATATAAGATAAGCCATGCATAAAAAGATGCAAGGTCGGTAAATATAACCGAAGACAAAGAATTCATCCTAATCTATCGGCCATTTCTAGGGTCTTGTCCTACGGGCAAGTATGGCTCTTGATACCAACTGAAACAACCCGCTTTTCCTCGAAGGGAAAAGTCACGATTTTCATAAATAATGCAATGGCCTCGAAGGGCTCATCGCCATCATCGACAAATCAGCGGTCCAAAGTGCGCATACAAATGAATAATTAACTTAGAGAGTACAAGTAGCGTGGATTTAAGTACTTTATTACATCGCCTTCAAGGCGGAATCACACTCACACACACATACGGAAAAAGCATAAGGTAGGTAGAAGCGGATCGACACGCCGACCACTTGCGCCGTAGCACGAGACTCCTACTCCTCCTCGTCATCCTCGTCGGTCTCCCACTCGATGTTCTCCCCTGAACCACAATGTATCAGTACGATTTGTACTGGCCACTCAACCCACCCATATGAATGGAGCTTGCTATGTGGAAAGTGGATGCAAGGGTATTCAAAAGGACCTATTTGAGGCTCTTGGTTTCCTATGCATTAGCATAATTAAATAGTAATTGTCAAGTTTTAACCCATTTATATCCATAATCCTCCCACCCATCCCATCCATAACCATCCACACATCACACCACACTCTCACTCAAGTCGGCAAGGAAGACTCCCGCTCCTCCTCGCCTCAACGGCCCAAGGCCGGAAACCACCACACCTAGGGGGAGAGAAGGGAAATGGACTCCACTCACTATAACGAACGTATGGTAACTCACAGGATTGTCCATGACCGGGGCCACGGCTATATCGTATAGATCAACAACTCTGCGCAGAGTGTGTACACCGAAACCACCGGATCACCATCGCCGGCGATGCGCCTCGCCTAGGCCGATACCGAAGCCGCCGGCTAACAAGCCCAATGCCACTCTACCACTCAGCTCAGGGGCACCCCGGAGTCCACCGCACGCCGAGACGTGAGGAGACGGTGCCGGATCCCGCAGGGTACCACTGCCTCGGGAGGGTGTGGGTCTCGACACCCGTACCTCCCTACACTATCACCTAACCACCTAGTAGTAATGGCAAGGGGCCAGATAGCCGTCAAGTCGTTTCCCGCCCATCAGGAACGAGTGGTGTGTACGATAGGGTCCCGTGAACCGCAGAACGCCAAACCGGTCCTTAGGAGGGACCGGGCAGATATCTTCACTTGGGGCCCGAATCCCGTGCCTCAATGGCACCTCCCGCTCCGGCGATTCGCACCACAAAGGCACTCCTCCCGAACCTTTCCCCAACACATATACCCGCCCGCACAGGTATTCTCACGTGGGGGCGCCCCAGATCACACTCCCCGGCATGGCTCGTCCCTCATGACTTGCCCTTGATCCTGCCCGGCCGACACAACCCTCACCACACACCCAAGACTCACGCCAAGATCTCTCCCAAAAAAACCCGGTTCCTACATCATTGGCACCACGTGCCGTAGCCACTCACAATCATGATACATCACTGGTAAAGATAATATAAGTGAGTAGCATCGAGATAAACATGATGAGCGCGAGTCTAAACCTAGCAAAGGTGTGCGGGGATAGGTTTCGACAAGGCATAGGCTGAAACAAACAATCTACCATGCATCCTATCAACAGCAGCAGGCGACAAATAAATAGAGCGCTAGCATTACTATTTATAGCATGTCTAATTAGGTGCTAAGAGGTTGGGTGGGACGTGGCACCTACGGTCGGGGTCGCCTCCCGTGTCCTCGGTGTACTCGTAGTCGCCCCTCGCCTCGGTCGGCTCCTCCGTCTCTGAAAAGTGACATGATACCGCCGCTTAGCGGCTCCTATAGAGGTGCACAAAGAAGCAACTGAAATCCGAAAAGAAGCAAATGCACACATAGATAAGCCTATGACCTAGAGCTCATTTTTAGAAAAATTTGGACACCGGTTTCATATTTTTCGGAGTTGAAATAAATTTTCTATGAATTTCCAAAGATTTATTCCATTTACAAAAAGGAAAAGTCATTTTATTAATTTTGGAAAACAAGTGGTGACACGTGGCGTGCTCTGGTTGGCTGGTTCGGATTGGGTCACCGGCAATTGGGGTCGGTTGTCGATCAACGTTGACCGGTCAACGGTCAACGTGGGACGGGCTCGGGACCGGGCCTTGGAGGGCCGGATCGGGGGCGGGTCGGGCCGGCCCGCCCGACACGTGTCGGTCTCCGGCGCAGCAGCGTGGCGGCACTCGGGCTCCACTGGGCTGTGGTGCACGGGTGCGGCCTACGGCGGACTAGGCGCCGGTGCACCGTGGTCCACAAAGCGGTCCCAATGGGCCGCGCCTACCCCTCCCTCTCCTCTCTTGGTCCACCGCGCGGGCGCCACGGCCGGCCGCCTCCTCTCTCTTCTTCTTTTCCACCCCCTCCTACATCTTCTTCCCATCCCGCGCCGGCGTGGCGTGCGTTTAGGTGGTCGGCGGCGGGGGGCTAGGGTCCCTGCGGCTTGAGGCGGACTCCTGTCCAGGCTGCCAGCATATAGGTGGGGGTTCGGCTTCCAGGCGGCGGCGGCGAGCGCCGTGGCTTCGGCGTGGCGGTTCCGCCCGGAAAGGCACCAAGTGAGAATGCCGGTGGTCATTACTTGCAGTGTCGCGGGCGGCACGGTGGTGCTCGGCGACTTTCCGACAACGTGCAGCAAGAGGCGGCGCTTCTCGGTGGTCGGCCGCGGCGGCGTGCGGCGGACCAGCAGCCGGCGGTGCGAGGCAGCCGGGCAAACTTCGGGGCCAAGCGCCCTCTTTTTCACTACCAAGTGAGGCTTCGAAGAGCCATAGTAGCGCCCGGCGGCAATAAGAGGCCAGCCCGGAGTCCCGTTGTGCACGGGTGCCCGGGGCGAAACTCTCCAACAACGCACGGCCACCGTGGGGCGCTTGGCCAGCTCAACTGCCGGCCGGCTAGGCGGGGGCTACCGGCCAGCAAAGGCGGCTGCCTTGGGCAGCAGCTAGGCGCACGGGCGACGGCGAACTCGCTGCCCCAACAGGGGCTGGGGCAAGGCGCGGGGTTCGGCGAATTACCACCCAGCAGCTTGGGCTCGCTTCCGGCGAAGCGCGATCCGTGCATGGCTGCAGCGGCAGCCGAGCACGGCAGCGGGTGTGCTCCCACAGGCGCTGGCGATGCGCGGTGTGCTTGGCGCGTGCGTGCACCGTGTGCGTGCGCCGTTCGGGGTAGAAGCAAGCGAGTGCGACAGTGGTGTGGGGGGCTCACCGGCGGTGTTGGCGAGCAAGGATGGCGGGGCGGTGGCGATTCAGGCGGGCGGTCGGGCTTGTGCAGAGCCGGGCGCCGGAGTAGTCGTTCGGGTCGCCGCCCGCCCAGCCCCGGCGGCGGTAGCAGCTCCGCGCGCGGGCGGCTCCTTCCCGGCGTCGGCTCCCTCTTCCTCTCCGCTGCTCGGCTCTCTCTTTTGCTCGGGGTGGTGAGGCCACCAGAGGCGGCGGAAAGTGGGAAGGGAGCTAGGGCACCGCGGAGTGCCCTTAAATAAGCGAGCAGCGGCTGTGGATGGAGGTGAACGGCGATGGAGCCATGCGGGCTACGTGGTGCCCATCCGAGGGCTTGCAGCTAGGTTTTAGGGCTCGGTGGGGTGCGCTGGGGCTCGGGCTGCTCCAATTCAGAGCGGCGGCCGGTCAAAAAGAAGGGCGCGGAGGCAGCGGCCATGGCGTCATCACGGCGGGTCCATGCCGCGGCCGGTCTTGTCGGGTTGCGGTGCATTGGAGTGGGAGGGCTCGACGTGGCGGCCATCCGAGGGCGCGCAAGGCGGTTCGGACGGGGGCGGCTGCGATGGCCGCTTCCTCTTTTTGTGCTCGCGCCCGTCGGTGTGGAAGAGGAACAGAGAGGGAGTGAGGGGAAGGGATGACAGGTGGGGCCGCGGGTCCACCTGGCATCGGCCTGGGTGGGGGGGAGGAGAAGGGCGGGGGTGGCGCCTGGCGCTGCTGGGCCGCGGCAGCCTGCTGGGCTGGGCCGCAGTGAAGGCGAGGGAAAGCGCGAGGCCATGGGCTGCGTGCGTCTTGGTGAAGAAGAGGAGAAGGGAAGTGATGGGCCGGGCTATGGTGCAGGCCGAGCTGGCTGGTGGTTCTTCCCCTCTTTTTCCTTTTCCTTTTCCTTTATTTCCTATTCTCTATTTCCCTAACTAAAGTGTATGCCCATGAATACATGCAAATACCCTTGTAGGTATTTCCATGCTTATACAAGCTAGGGGGTCCACCTAGGGTAACCTAGGGTTTGGTCAAGTGTGATCCCACTTGTTGCACACATGCCACCATGATTAATTTAATAACTTAGTTAAGCATCACATAAAATCCAAAAAGAGGCAAATCACATAAATAAATAAAAGAGAGACAAGATGCTCATGCCCCTAAATGCATTTGCTAATGCAACTCGCTAGGGTAGGTTTCCTACATGACACTCACCATACATGGGTTAGTTTTCGAAAAAGTTTTTGAAAGTTGGGATTTTTGGGTGCTGGTTTAACAGGGATGTTACAGATGCTGCTTCTATGTCAGTGGAGTATATATAGCTGTCATGGACGTTCACCTGGGTCAAAGTCCATACAAATCATCAGTGGCGAAGGTGAACATCCATGATAAATGGTATGTGTAATAATGTTTTTCTTCACACAATCACACAGTTAAATTCATATTCTTTAAGGGTATTAATTAGTTTTAATTTGAAGTTCAATTTGTTTGGTTACATATGTCAGAGAAACTGTATCCTGGTTAGTTGTAAATGTGCATGATGCAACTTCCCATCTACAACATTCCTATTGAAAAGTTGCATGATATGGAACAGTTTTAATTTCTGAAAGTTGATGAGTGGTATTCATATATTTCATTCATATATTTCATTGAGAGGATCCACATTGAAATTTATGGCCAAGCATTGGTTTCTATTCAACATCTATTCGTATTCCTAACAATTAGTCCATACCATTGAGTAGTAGTAATACTGTACTCATTGCTGGACTATAATGGTACATTTATTTGGCGTTACTAGCTAGACAGAGTCCATGAGTCGCTGAAGTAAAAAAAATGCTTTAAAAATTGAAGTACCTATTCATTAATTTCGTACCAAATGGGAATTATGTGCAATTGCCTGGGTACCCCAGTAGCAGAACAGTGTTTGGGGTAGAGAATCAAGGAGTGTTTCTTCTCTATCATCATCCAAGGAACATGATAATATTAAAATAGGAACATGATAATATTAAAGCTCTTTCATAGACCATTAAAATAGGAAAATGATAATATTAAAAACAGGGAACAGTTATAGGACTATGAGCCTGCCCGCTGCAGACCGTTAAAACAGGGAACAGATAATATTTCCTTTTCCTTTACATGTTCCCTCACTATATGATCGTCTCATTCCTGAAATAACAAACTATGTACAACATCATCACATTATGCTCTTTTTAATGTTGTCACCTAGTCTCCTAGACCTCAGCATGCTCCATATGTCGAAGGCGAGGCTCTAGGATCCATGCGGAAGGCAAAGGCTATATGCTATGTGCAGGCTATTAAGAGAGAGTTAAAGATTGCTCTAACAACTAAAGAAGCATGCACGTTTCTTCTTTAGTTCTGCCTGTAGCTAGTATTTAAATGTGGTGTGTTCCCATCTGATTGTAATATAGCTTGATTCAAACTTCTTCATATATACTCTGTTTCCCAGTATAATCCAGTCCTTTACAACACGTTGATGCATAGAACTTTGGAGCAAGGATCACACATTTCTCAAGACATACATGTCAGATGGGCTTTTGACGTCATATGGCTCCAGTTCTCTGGAATATTAAAGAAGGGAAATTGTGTACATGGTGCACTTACTTGCTTAACATATACAGGCATGTATTTTTGGGTTTATGTTTTTGGTTTGTGTCTGTTAGAAAAAGCTGCTCTCTGTAGCATAATTCATTTGGAGTATCTTCAATTTGTTCCACCAATATTAATCATATATACCATAGGACTACATATATTTATCTCATTAATTCTCTCTAGTTTCACACTACACACTACAACTAGAGATTCTGAATCTCCGATACAGAAAAACAGAGTTACATGTTCGTATAATGTTAATGATCAGCAATGACACTCATTTTGGGAATAGGTGGCATCGAGAAAAATGTATTTACTATCCCTTTGGATGGCCCGGGCTCTTGTGTCTAGTCTTCGGGTTTTTAAGTTGTTATGCAATCAGATACTTTCTCTGTCACCCAATGGATTCACCAATTCAGCAGATGAGTAGCATTATTGCCTTCCTCAGTCCTCGCCACTTATGCATCAGATTTCTGTAGGGCAATTAGATTTTCACTTCCATCCATCGGATTTCTGTAGGGCAATTAGATTTTCACTTCCATCCAAACATATAGGCTGTTAGTTTCAATCCAGAAATTCTTCATGTCTTTCAGACAAAGATGATTCACTTCCTGTGAGTTTTGACCTCCACTAGGTTGTAGCTTGTTTTGGACAGTGGTCAATCTGAAATGAAGGAGCATTTGTGCAGCGTGATCACAAGCTAAAGAGCTCATCAAATTTTTGTGGATATTTGTGCCATCTATTTTGCAACATGTTTATATTTTATTTGGAATGACGGTACATGTGCTCAGATACATACTGGCATGGGTTAGCCGACCAGTTCATCGATCCATTGTCATACTACAGGGCATGCTGTCTGGATACATACAAATGGACATAGACTTCGCATATATGCATGGAAGAGAAAAAAAAATGAAAAGCAATGTATGTGTGAACCGTTTTATGTATGCAACATGAGCCACAACATATCTTGTGTGGCTTGTGAACTGTGTCTAGAGGAGGAAGCAGCATTTACACACGCATCGCTGAGTCTTCCATGTCAGTGTCGCGTACTGGCGTTCAGGCCTGGACCTCCTCTGTCAGGGCGACAGCAAGGAGCTTGTGTTTGCTTCCATGGTTATCACTATGCATCTTCTGATGCCGTGACATGCATTGTTCTGAGATAAAGTTTCTCTGGTCGTCATAACAATGGAGCATAAGTGTGTGCTATCCTTGTGCAGAGCAAGAATGGTAGTGCATCCTTTCCGTGATGTGTCCCATTCCTACAATAATGAGCCTTGTATAACCGAGCATAACAATGTCGGACTTAATGTCTAGATGAAATGGTAGGGTGTAGAATCGATGTGTGGAAGGCAGGGACTCATATATATGCCTTATGCAATGGGCAATGCTGAGAAGATAAAAACAACGTGTGCAGCGGTGCGTATACACTATGTATGCAAAGGTGCTAGCGACTGAATATGAAAGATTAGCTCTGTGCTTACACTTGAATTCTGTTAACCAGAGTATAGTTAGTCACCTTCTGTCCTACTCATACAGTAGTCACTCATTCATTTAGTCATGATTATATATCACGTAATATATTGGACGCCACTCAGGCATTCTGTCCTCCATGTGGACGTTCAAAATTGGAGACCATCCAGGGCTCCAGTCTAGATATACAACGTGTATTGTGTCTCGTTCTCTAAAACTCCTCACTATACAGCCTCACTCCATCTGAATCTCTGATTAAACAAAAAGAGCTATGTGTTTTTTCCTATAATGTCAATGAAGGAGTGGCACTCTTTTTTGATATATAGGTGGCATCGAGAAAATTGTCTTAACCCTTGCTATGGAAATGCTGGCAAGTTGCTGGTTATGGTTGTCTTATCTGTATAAAGTGACACAATGCACCGTGCCACACATCATGAACTGTCCCATCATTAGACAATGGGTTGGTTCACTAGTTAACTCAATATATATTCATCCTATACAATATCATGTGTCAAACCTTTGTCTGCTGCCACTACATATGAAATATACCTGCTTTTGAAAGGAAAAAAAACATTAGGTCTGGGCTGGTCAGCTTCAGACAAAGTTTAATGGGTACACATATGTGAGCATATAAGAAAAGGGAGAAGGGGAAGCAGTGAACTTGACCTCTGGTTTTGCTCGCAGAACAGTAAAAGCCAGGCTTAATTAAGATGCTGTCATCAAGTACTCCCAAGTAAATTGTACCACAGTGCATTCAATCGTGCAAAACCTATATATCTCCCAATACATCATCCAATGAACTGAAGGTTGGATGAGAGAAATACACAAATATGCATGCAAGTACTTACGAGACAAGACATATTCTTTTAGTTTCATTGTTGGTTGTTGAATATATGACACTGATACAGCACTGATCCTGCAGAGCATATATGATATTGAGCAGGAGAGGCATCAGGATGAGCTATGGTTTGTGTGTCTTGGGGTGTTTTAAAAGTGAATTCTCCTGCAGGTGGAGTTTTTGAGTTTAGGGTGACTGTTTTAGTAGAATAAGGTGAGGGAATTAAGGCTGCATTGGAGAATTGGGTGGTGTGGAGGCCTGGGTCTCCTTAAGTTGTTTCCTATGCCCCTTCCTTCACTGTCTGTTGTGGTATGGCTAAGCTATGGAGGGTGCCAAACTGTTGTGGTGCAACGTGAATAAGACTTGGGGCAATAAGAGAGAGTCTCAGAGTAAATAAATATGTTGACCACGGTTCAACTACTACTTTGCTACATTCCTATAAAAATATAACATCCATATGTGAGCTAACAGATTGTCAAAATGTCTTCCTCTGGATATACTAGTTGATCACTGATCAGGTATTATTAGTGCAAAAGAATGGATGCATTACTACATATACAATAGATATGTAGGTGTACTCAAAATTTGTTCCCTTACAGCTATGGCAACCCCGAAAAATCAAGAGACCACAATTCTCCACAAGTTCAAACTTTTATTTTGCTATTTTTAGCCCCACTTACAGATTATTGAAAATTATTTACAATGCTCGTTTATGTAAGCATAGAACTAGTGAACATTGAACTACAACGAATGCATCATTAAGGAAATTTTAAATACAAATATTCACAAAAAATGATCCGCGGTGGCTAGACAGCCACCAGGTATTTATAGATCGAGAAAACCTCTGAACCCCTGCCCCACGCATACATAGAGGCACCATAGCTCAGTGAGATAAGCCGGTTACAGACGTGTTTTGGATAGACAAGGGAGTTTTTTCCTTCTATAGTTAAATGTGGTATAAATGCCACAAAGACTAGTCTCTCGGGGTTCAAACTCTCATCAGCCTGGAGGGGAGGTAATGAGTTGGGCTAATCAACCAGTCACCCCAACTGTTCCAGCAAATACAAATATTTATGCTTGCAATAATTCTTAAAAATGTCACTGCACTACGCTGATTTCACAGGCCATTCACACGGGCTCATAAAAAGGCTAGTATAAATCAAAGAGGTGCGGGAGGTATAGATGTTTTGTTTGGTAGAGCATTGAGCATTTGATGTTATACGGACGTATAAATGTGACTATGGTCCTATTGTGCTGTTCTTTGTATGCCACCAGAGAAATTAATCATCAATTGTCAGGCTATTGGCTAGTATTGATCATCACATGATGTTCTTCGTTAATTATAGCAACTTGTGCTAATTTAATTTTGTTTATGTAAGAATGGAATTAGTCACTTTTCTGCTTTTTTTACACTTGTGCTAATAACATGCATACCAGCTTGCTGTGGCTACAGCATGGATTCTGGAAAGCAGGTGCCACACATAGTGAATGCAAAGCAGCTCCATCTTTGTTTCTCCCGTAGTGCAGAACTCTATGGGGTACCGGATCATAGCATTCGAGCCCTCCACCACTTCATAGCAGTTTAGCACAGCACTTGAGGTCCATCCACATTGACACCGTGTCTCCTGTGCCTTGCCTTGATCGTTGGCCACCCACCTAGCCTCAACTGTGATATCTGACACAAGTCATCTGAACCATGAGGTCTCCAGGATGGTGGCAGCAGTAGACACTATGGGTGTCCTTGAAATCTCATCATCCAGCCATGGTCCCTGGCCCCCTGCCTGCAGCAGACCATTGAAACAGCGACAACCCATCATTCCTGGCTTCGCTTGTCGCCTCTTTCCATGATGCGTCCCATTCTTTTAATTAATGATCAAACATGCAAAGCCGAACCTACCAGACTTTTTTTTATAAATACTAGTGAACATGCACGTGCGACACGCACGTGAATATCAAAAGAATACTTATTTATAAATCAGAAATTACAGTTGGTATAAGAATTCTAACGCTATGAAGTGGAAAATTCCATTATTATATGAGGCTATGTAAAACTCGAAGTATTAAGTACATAAACATTAATCCGTTGTGAGCTAATATCTCTATCTCCCACACATCAATCCACTTGCAAAGCTTATGATCTAAGTATGTGTTGACACTGAACAGTGCAGCTTGCCTTTACCTTCTTATTAACATCATCAGAGTATATCTTCTTGTGTACTTGGATTCTTCGTATAATCTCACGATTTTCCCATTCCGCTCCTATTACTTCTCCTCACAACTTCATACCGTAATTCAAATATATCTTCCTAAAGTATGGATAAAAATGAAGATTGTCACCCCGTGAAATAATCAAACACTCCCTCCGTCCCCCAAATTATAGTTCGTTTGACTTTTTTAACCTCAAGTTTGACCACTCGTCTTATTCAAAAAAAATTATTCAAAATATCATACTTTTTGTTGTGGCTTGCTTTATTAATATAAGTTCTTTAAGAATGACTTAAATTTAACTATATTCGTACAATTTTTTTAATAAGACGCAGTGGTCAAACTTAAGATCAAAAAAGTCAAACGAACTATAATTTGGGACGGAGGGAGTATATCAGAAGAAACCATGCTAAAATTTTGATTTACCGAAAGAAACCTCAGCATGGAAGTTACCATACTGCACTAAAAAATTACATATTTCACCCCAAATGAACATGTCACATTAAGATTATTAATAGATAAATGTGTACACAATCACCTTAAGTAGGAGAAAGAGAATGAGCACAAGAATCTAGCACTTTGAGCAACTAATAATACAGTAATACCTGACAAGAACTACAGGCCATGCGAAGCCTCTTATCTCAAAGCTAGCGTACATACTGATATACGTTATTGTTACTGCACAAAAAAGGGAAAGTTTATCTCTACATCCTATAATATCCTAAACGTAGACTTCATATGTAGGTACTTTTTTTCTGTCATGCCTTTGTATTCTGCCTGCTTCCCACTCTCATGCACAAGCTGCTGATAATTTATTCCGACCATTTTACAGCTAATAATGCTCAGTAAAAGAAAACTCAAAACCACAAGATCCATGCAGCTTTACCCAGAAATATTTCCTTTCATATCAATTAAATTGCAGCGATACCACGGCACCACGACATAATATGTTGTTAAATGATGCAACTCGTAATTAATAGAAAGATGAACCACCAATGCATAACAAGATTTCTCACAGATCCTTTTGCAATTAACTAATGTTCAGATTAGGTCAGGCATGATATGTATGCATGTGATGATACTCAATGAACCTTGCTATAAGAAATATGGCCATAAAATCTGTCGTTTTTCTCTGGCAGCTAGCAAGCAAAAGATCAATCTTTTTAACCTCTTAGTCTGTTCCGAGCATCCAGACAGAGCTTTGAAGATCAGTTTCAACATGCATATAACAAAAGCAAACCAAACTGATGATTCATATCTTCAAAGCGCAATGTTCACTGGATCAGTGAATGGCTCTCACCTGCAAATGAAGCAGGCAAAAGGCAACGCCGCAATGTTCACTGGATCAGCGAATGGCTCCCTGCAAATGATGCAGGCAAAAGGCGCCTCCGCATCATGCTTGTCCTCCGCCGGCCTTCTCGCTAGACACCGTGTGCTCCCGCCAGAACCCAGGCTTGTAGTCTGCATAGCAGTGGATCCCCTTGTACACCGGAGGGATTCTTCTTACGGGACTGCATCGGCCTGCTTGAGTTGTCTCTCGCCAATGGCATGTGCATCGCGGTCGAACTCCATCTCTGTCTTGACCATGGCGGTTGCTCGGCTGTCTGTGGACTGGAATGTCCTGGACAACTCGTACAGCTTGCCAGCGGTTGAGGACGGCGGCCGCACGGTGGCAAGGGCACCACCTCCGCCATCATTGTCATCGGATATTCGGATCCCACGTGCGCGGCAGGGCGATTCCGGTATGGTGATATTCTGCACACCGATGCCGATCCCATTGGCCCTCAGGTCGCCGCTGTCATTGCAGCCATCAAACACCGGCGCTGATTGACCGCCGGTACCCAACTTGCCACTGCCGCCGTCGGCCATCGATTTGGTAGTCTTTGGATTGAAGCGGTGATCGATTCTCCAAGAACTCACAGTCACGGATAGGGAAGGATGGGGAGAAGGGGCGGTATAGATCAGGACCGAGGGGCGGCGCACAGCGACGAAGCGCGGCGGTTGGCGCTATCGGGCTACGCAGACTCGTGACGCGGGTATGTTTTGCAACCGCAGGTGGGTACGGCGGGCGGGTAGGGACGACGATGGTGAGAAAAATTCCAACGCAAAGTCTCCGCAACACACAGACACGTTGTAAATGTAAATGTGTTTCCGGACAGGCCCACTTTTCAGATTAGAGCAGGAAATTTAGATGCGTTGGATTTAGATCCAAGGGACAAGAATTTAGGTGGGTAGAAAATATCTGGGTGAGAAGCTATTTTCAATTCGTTCACTCCTTTATAGTATAGATATAGTATGTCTTGCCTAGATCTCACTGTACAGGATATGTTTTGTAGATAGAGTGGTAAACAAGGGCGTATAGTCCATGCATAACGCAGAGGATGAGGCTTTTATATATGTGTAAAGGGCCGGGCTATAGTGTGGAGAGAAAGGACTCATACTAGCTAAACCAACTGCTTGCTTACAACACGTGCAGGGGATGTAGAGAGAGGACTAGAAGCCTGCTTACAGATAAATAAACACATTGAATTTTATGTGTGCGATACCAACCTCAATCGTCAACAATTAATGCAGCTGTGTATAATGCTGCAGCTTATATACTATATCTGTACTCGGTGGTACTGCTACCTTCCATCTTCCGTCTCCATATAATACTCTCCTTGTTTCTTCACCATAGTTCGTCACCTGGCTGACCACTTTTATCGTTTCTGTTTTATCTCCACATATTTCTACATTATTTTTTTTTTGCGAATGTATTTCTGTATTCTTGATCAGTTGACCTTGTCCTCTGTAAAGATTAGTGGAGAAAACGTTGAGCATGGGAGGTGTTAGGATATAGTATCCTCAGAAAAGACTCTGCTCAGTTTTCTACACAACACAGAACTAAGCAGATGTTTTCAGTGGCAGAATAATAGAAAACTCATCTTCAAGATGAATATGAGCATGATCAAGAAGCTGTCAGTATATTTGCTGCGCTCTCGGTGGAAGAGCCGCCTGTCTTCACTCTAGGTGCTCCCATCTCATATGGAGCACGAGCACCACGTCCGTAAGTGGTGTGCTCACCGCAAGCGGGCTTCTGACAATGCTTGCAAGCTCTGCGCTGCAGCACTAAGCACATGGCCGAAAGGGAACATTCCTTCGAACTTCCTGTTGTGGGCCTCTCATGATACCCTTGATGAGATCACGGTTAATTGAGCTGCCACCAAATAAGACCTTGCGGCTTTCGCAGTAGAGACAGCTGGTCCATCTGCTGAGCCATGATCATCGCAACAGTTCCCGTTCTGTTGGGGCACATCGTCCACTGTGACGACAACCTTGTTCTGCAGAGTGCAGAGTTTACTCTCTACTCTTCGCTGAGCACAATTGGCATGTGTGTACAATATGGAGGGAAGTTTTATTTTAAATTTAAGCATCTGAAAATGGATTCCATATGACAAACTAGTTAATAATACTTTATTGCAAAAAAACTGACATAGTGGAAAAGATCAAATACATACATAAATATGCCTACGAAAAGAAGAAAACAACCCCAGACTGTTCTCTTCATTCAGCTCTATATGTGTAGTAACTATTTATTTGGATTTCTATAATGCCTTCATCTTGACTAAATTTCTACATTGTAAAAAAAGACACTACACCACAACACCATAGCAGCATCTGTCATCAGTTGCTAAATCTTAACAATTACAGTAGAACAGTCAGTTGCTTAAGATTTCGACGAGCTCTACGCATTGGTGATCTCTATTACTCCATTAGATCAAGTGATAAAAATTCAAATTTTCGGTCTCTCTTAAATCTGATTAATCCTCGCTAAAAAATATCACTTGATCTATAAAAAAATTCTAAATCTACCATGCATTCTAGGGTATTACACACGAGGCAACTTTTAATTAGCCCATAATTTTACAAATATATGGTGTTGTTGGCTCTGCTTCTGCAGACTACACGTGACATTCAGAACAACGTGGGATGGTAGAGAATCACATTCAGAATCACAGCTTGTTGTTAGAACAAATTGGGATTTTTTCTTCCAGCATCACATCCAGTTTATGACGTTTGTACCACATGGAAATGAACTAGGGTGCTGTTTTGTTATAGCATTGTAACGTAAAGAGAATCAAATTAAAGCTGAGGATGTTACCTTGAGGGAATGAAAATGAAGTAATTTCATTTCCATTTGCGTTACCGTTCGATAAACCAAACAACACCAAGACTAACTTTATGTATTTTTCCTATGCACCCAGTATATGACGTTTGTACCACATGGAAATGAACTAGGGTGCTGTTTGGTTATAGCATTGTAATGTAAAGAGAATCAAATTAAAGCTGAGGATGTTACCTTGAGGGAATGAAAATGAAGTAATTTCATTTCCATTTGCATTACCGTTCGATAAACCAAACAACACCTAGACTAACTTTATTTATTTTTCCTATGACACTCTTGGTACTAATACTCGAAGTTATGCATGTGCTTGTATTGGTAGAATCATGGCGAACCAGTTACATCATGCGTCAAGAATGAAATTCTGAGCTATTCCGAAATCAAGTTGATTTGTTTTGGCGGGTGTGCTTCTTTTGACTACCAAACCCATACATCTGGCATAAACTTAAGTTATCCTTAGTTACTCCTCTTCTCAGTTTTTTTTTGTCTATTCTCTTACATCTAGCTCCGGGAATTGTGCACCTCCTATGTGCATTAATCTTTGTTGTGGCTAATTGGCAGCCTCTCCAGACTCCAGAGCAGGAAGCATCGTCATTTACAAACACACCGACGTCTCGTCTGCCACACTAGATATTGATGTTCATGCCTCCACTTGCTTGGTCAAGATGGCAGCAAGAACACTGTGTTTGGATCCTTGGCTAGTGCTATGTTCTAAAACCACGTCCAGCACTAATGCCTGAGGGCAAGGTGATTGTGTCTTCATTGCCACGGAACATACCAATGTGCTTTCCTAGGGCCACCCAACCAACCACAAAGCCACGGAAACCATGTGGGCAGCCCAATAGAGAAGGGTCCCCTAGGGCGGCGCTGCCGGAGCATGGGTGGATGGGTCCATCTACACCATTGACACATAGGATGAACGAGGCCGACTTGAGGAAGAGAATAGAAATAGAGGGAGCAAGAAGAATGAGTTGGGGGGAAAAGGATATTTGACCACTGTGCTCTCTCCTCATGAGCAAGAAATTAATATTTTGTTCGGCACTGTGTCCAGGAGCAAATTTGACAACAACAAAAGTTCTGCTCCATTTTGAATGTCCACCAGCAAACAGAAGTCACTTTCAGTATCGTGTAGCCTATTTTTCCTAATCGAAGTTAGCAGCTAAGTGGTATGTAGGTGAGCTGCTTAGGTTTTCCTCCTGTGGTCGGTAGCAGCAATAATCTCAAGTAGTTTGCATAGGTTCATTTTGTCATTTGCAGTAGTAACAATAAGCTGTTTGTGCACAAGTTCTGTTAACATCATTTAGGTTGCATAGCAATATTTTTTATTTCTTCAGCTAATTTCACTTGCGAAAGTTGTGTCGGTTATAGGAGTTTGGATGCATGCATATGTGTGTTTGATAGGAGCTGATTAGTTGAGTAGCAACTATAGTCATGGGGAGCTCAGAGTATTTTTGCTTCTGTGTTGTTCATTCATGGCATCAGCATAGAGGAGCAATAATATAGTTTGCATAGGTTGCAATGCCCGCCTCCATTAATCAAGCAAAACCGCCGGCTTGCATTAAGCTTTCTGAAGTAGTGCTTTTCATGTTACTGTACCTGTGGTTGACAAAAGGAACCTGTAACACACTACTCCCTCCGTCCCATATTAGATGACGTTATGGGATGCGTGCTGGTCAAACTTTCTCAACTTTGACTAGATTTGTAGAAAAAACGTGCAACATTTTCATCTCCAAATAAATTTGTTAAAAAACTAGACTTAAAGATCTTTCCAATGATACTAATTACTTAGCATAAATATTTATATATTTTAATATATAATTGCCGGTATTTTGAAAATGTTGACTTCTCGGGAAGCGAGAATGGCATCTATTTTGGGACGGAGGGAGTACAAGCGAAAAAGAAGATGCATGTGAGAGAAAGCATAAACTTCAAAGTTCCACACTCCCGCACGTATGTCATATTGAACTATTGAGAGAAGTTCCAAGAAACATCATTATCTCCATTCCAACCGCTTACATGGAGAGAACACACTCCGGGATATCCACGCCTCGAGCTCCCCTGGGCGTCTCCAGGTGACTCCGCCAGTGCTGCTCAGGCGCCCCTCCTCCTGGCCTCCCCTCCAGCCGCCCGCCCCGTCCTCCACTAACCGTAAAATATTTCTAAAATATCTCAAATTAGCAAAAAAAAATATTTCTAAAATATCTCAAATAACCAAATGATAAAAATAAAAGATATAGGTCTTGAGAAATTATATAACTTTATAGTTTAAACTTTTTAATTTGAATTAGTTTTGCTAATCAAATACAGTCGAATTTCTCAAATTTAAAAGTTGAATTTTTAAAAGTATATTGGATGGACATAAACTCTAAATGAAAGTTGTAGACCTCAAAACGTTATCAAACTTTATAGTTGGCAACTTTTTGAGTTGAATTCATCTTGTCATACTAAACTGTATTTGAATCTGCTCAAATTTGAAATTCAAATTTTGTAAATGACGGAGAAACTCCTTAAATAAAAATTATAGATTTCGAAAAGTTATGAAACTTTGTAATTGATATTTTTTTATTTGAATTCGTTTAGAGCCTCAAACAAGTAATTTTTACTTGATTTAGTATAATATTTAGGGAACCCAAACGAAATATAGAGACATGTGAGTGCATAGTACAGTTGCAGGAGAGGCTTCGCGCGAGGGAGAGGTCACGAGTTCGAATTCTGCTGGACGCATTATCTCAAAAAAGGACTCAAAGAATCCCGCGAGGGAGAGGTCGTGAGTTTGAATCCCGATGCACACATTGTGTCAAAAAATAACGCAAAAAATCCCACTTGATGAGACGAACGAAAGCAGCGGCCGGTGGGGTCCTTACCCGATTAAAAAAATTTGCTATTTTTATGGGTTTTTTTATCTTTGCCAAGTGTCGGGCACTCGACAAAGCCTTTGTCAAGTGCCCGGAAAAAACACTCGGCAAAGAGGTATTTGCTGACGGGTTCTTTGCCGAGTGTAACATGGGCTTTGCCGAGTGTCTGGGGCACTCAGCAAAGAAGACGAATGTGGTTGTGGATTTGAGGAGATAATCGGGAACGAGAAGAGAGCGCGCAGCGGTGCTGATTTGGGATGGAGAAGAAACAGTCTAAGGTTCCTCTATACTGGGCAGGGCTAAAATTCAGATTCGGGCTCCTACGGGACCACTTTACCGACGGACCAGATGACGACATAAGGGCTTTAGCGTCAGACTAGTAGGTCATGAAAATAAATATATATACCGACAGACTGTAAATCGGTAAATATGGAATTAGCGACCGATGATCTGTTTGTAATTTTTAATAGTAGATGATCCACCGATATTTTTTATTTTTTAGCGATAGACATATGATGCTAATGTAGTGCTGTGGTAGTGATATTGTGCTGTTCTTTGTATGCCGCCTGAAAAATTAATCAGGCTATTGGCTGGTATTGATCACATGATGTTCTTCATTAGTAGCAACTATTTAATTTTATTTATGTAAGAATGGAATTAGTCACTTTTCTGCTTTTTTTTACACTTGTGCTAACGTGCATCCCCATTCTTCGTCCTTCATAGCCTGCTGTGGCTGCAGGCAGCATGGATTCTGGAAAGCAGGTGTCACACGTAGTGAACGCAATGCAGCTCCGTCTTTGCTTGTCCCATAGTGCAGAGCGCTATGGTGTACAAGATCATAGCATTCGGGCCCTCCACCTTCTCATAGCACAACAAATCAATGATGATGTTCCAAGTTTCACCGTGTCTCCTGTGCCTTGCCTTGATCGTTAGCCATCCAACTAGCCTTAGCTGTGGTATCTGACACAAGTCATCTGAACCATAAGGTCTCCACGATGGTGGCACCTGCAGACACTAAGGATGTCCTTGAAATCTCATCGTCTAGCCATGGCCCCTGCCTGCAACAGACCATTGAAACAGCGACAACCCGTGGCCCCTGCCTGCAACAGACCATTGAAACAGCGACAACCCATCATTCCTAGCTTCGTTTGTAGCCTCTTTCCATGATGCATCCCATTCGTGTAATTAATGACCTGCACAGCCGAACCTACCAGACTTATTAATCACCATGCTAGATATGTTTTGTAGATAAAGTGGTACACAAGGGCTGATCGATGCATGACAGGGGATGAGGCTCCTATATATAGTACTAGCTAAACCAACTGCTCACAGGTGCAGGTGATGCAGAGAAAGGACCAAAGCTCTGCTTACAATTAAATGAACACATTGAATCTTATGTACGTGCGATACACACCCTCAATCATCAACAATTAATGCAGCTGTGTATGATGCTGCAGGTTATATATATATATATACCTGTACTCAGTGGTACTACTATCTTCCAGCTTCTGTCTCTCCATATATACTCTCCGTGTTTCTTCATCAGCATAATTCATCACCTGACTCAGCACTTTTATCATTTCTGTTTTTCCTCCACATATTTCTGCATTCTTTTTCTGCGAATGAATTTCTGTATTCTTGATCAGTTGACCTTATCCTCTGGGGAGATTAGTGGAGAAATGGTTGAGCAAGGGAGGTGTCAGGAGATAGTATCCTCAAAAAAGATTCTACTCAGTTTTCAACATGACACTGAACTGGGCAGATATTTTCAGTGGCACTAGCAGAAAACTCATTCTCAAGATGAATCTGAGCACAATCAAGAAGCTCTTAGTACATTTGCTGCGCTCTTGGTTGATGAGCCACCACCAGTCTTCACTCTGGGTGCTCTGCTCTGGTGTGGAGCTCGAGAGCCACACCTGTCAGTGGCGTGCCCAACGCAAGCAGGTCTCTGGCAACGCTCACAAGCTCCGCTGCAGCACTCGGCTGGGCCGAAGTGGAGCCTTCCTTTGAACTTCCTGCTGTGGGCCTCTGATGATACCCTCAATGAGATTGCGCTGGTTTGCGGTGCGCGATGCCACGCAAAGGTAGACCTTGGAACCTTACAAGGAGAGACAGCTGGTCCATCTGCCGAGCCATGATCATGGCAAAAGTTTCTGTTCACTAGCTTGGGGTGCATCGTCCATGTGACAACAACCGTGTTCTGCAGAGTGTAGAGTCCACTCCCTACTCTTCGCCAAGCACTGTTGGTTTGTGCGTACAGTATGTAGGGAAGTTTTTCATAAAATTTAACCCATCTGAAAATGGACTAATTAATAATACTTTATTGCAGAAAAACTGACGTAGTTGAAGAGATAAAATACATACATCAATACGTAACTGTGGACTTGGATTAACGTTTGAGCATGTGTCAACATATATATACATGGTCATGTGCATCCAATACCTGATACTGGCCATAGGCCGACTAACAATGAGCCATAGTGGCCCCAAGGATACACTTATATCACTTGCTAATATTTTGTCTTAGCTTAATCCAGTTGTCTTTGTTCTCTGATGACTTCACTCCATTGCATTTTTAAAAGAAAAACAATAGACTAGCTTACTTCGTTCAGATCTGTACATGTACAAGCTTTCCATTTGTATTTCATAGTAGTATAGTGGCTTTATCAGTTTCTACTGACGTTTTGGTCCACATCTAGAGTAATTATTTGGGTTGAGCTCCTGTGAACATGCATGTATGGCTGCCCAATAAATTGTACCACAACGCTTTCTCCCTGGCGGCATGGCTTCTAGCCTATATATCAGTTCCCATTTCATGATCCATTCAATAGCTGGTTTGACGAGAGAAAGACACATATATGCATACAAAAGGGAGTGGTGGCTGAATTATTCTTTAGTTTGCCAATAATTTCACAAATATGTGGTGTTGATGGCACTGCTTCTACAGCCTATAGGTGACATTGAGAAGGAGAGGCACCGGGAGAAGCCTGAAGTGTTACCTCCATATGCATCTCACCACGTTGAACTAGCATACATATGTAGAAAATAATGGCATGATGTAGTATTTTGTTTGGCTAGCTAGTCTCACAGATTGGATCGTGTCACTCTAAATCTGATATCTTATTTCACGATATCATTGCAGGTTTTGATTCCAAGATTGAACAAGACAATCATTGCTCTGTAACTTAGATCGATTGCGATACATAAATGTGTAGGGCAATCAAAACATTTAATTTTTATTGTTCAAAAACAAAAGAACAAGGAATTGTTGATCAGACAAAGTGTTCTAGCATAAATCTCCTCAGTGACCAGCTTGTGCGAATGTGTTCCCTGTAACATTGTTCCCCATTCAGAGTAATAATCAACTTCTACTATGTTGAACAACCTGATTTTAGTTACAAATAACATCAGATCCTCAAATCATTATTGAGCTTAAGACACCAAAGACGACCCTACACCAAGGACAAGGCTCCATGATGCCATGAACATGTGAGTGAAGATTGAATTTGCCACACATGGAGAGGAAGAAGACTGATCGGTGGGATGTTGAATGCCGGTGCCAGATCCGATCCAGTGGAGGAGTTGGTGATGGCAACATATGTGGCACTAGAGGTCGATGCTGTTATCATCCGCCTGGAGATGGGCAAGATGGCAGCGGCATGGCAGAATGCAGTGCTGCCACCGGGTAGGTTGTGGAGGGTGTAGGGAAGGGAGGAGAGGCACGGCCCGGGAAACAGGCATGGGGCGGCAGCAAAAGGGACAACTTGGCCGAGGATCAGCGGGAATGTTTGGTTGATGGGTGTGGCGTGTTTGGGTGGGTCAGGAGCTAGGTCCGAATCTCTGATACCATGTAGAATGGTATTTTGAGAATCACGACAAACCCATCCACTATTACACAAAAGATTTACCGTGACCTTTCGAAAACACCCTCTGAGGCGGGCAAGAATTTCAACCGCCTCGGTTAATGACTGACATTAACCGAGACGGTCATTTTGTTATTAACCAAGACAGTTACTACAACCGTCTCGCAAAATATATTAACCGAGGCGGGCACCTTTAAAATGCCTGCTTCGGTTAATATATATTAACCCAGACGGTCATCTTAAGGTAGCCGCCTCAGTTAATCATTAACCATAGCGGGCATCCTATCTCCAACAGCCTTTGTAAATTAGGCCCAAAAAAAGCCCAAAACCCCACTCCTCTCGGGCTCATATAAATAGCGAAGTTAGGGTTTCCCACCACTCCTCACCCTCATTCCCTCCCTCCCTCCTAGGCGCCGCGGCGCTCGTCTCACTGCAACCCTCTAGCGCTTCTCTGGGCCTCTCCCTCCTCTAGTGCTCCTCCCTCCCTCTCCACCGCTCCTCCCTCTCCACTGCCTGGACACGAGCGGCGCAGAGCGATGCGAGCGGCGTGGATCTACAGCGGTTGCGTGGAGGCGGTGTGGTGGTGCTAGGCAAGTGGCGTGGTGGCTAGGCGGCGGAGCAGGGACCACAACGCGGCGGGCGGCGCGGGGGGAGCTGGGCAAGCGGCGCGGGCGGAGCAGGGGCAAGAAGCGTGGAGCCGACGCGGTGCCGAGGCATGGAGGCGTGGCGCAGCCCTGCGCTCGACGCCGCGCACGCACAGACGTGTGGCGGCCCAGGACCATGGCGACGGCGCAGCATTAGCACCGGGTGGTGGCGTAGCCCCCAGCAACCACTACAGCACGGATCTGGCGAAGTGGGGTCCTCCGGCGGCAGATCCGGCGGGTTGGAGGCCGCTGGCGCCAGATCCGTGGATACGGCGAGGAGGATCCCTGCGGCGGCGGGCTGCACAACGAGTAGCACGGCGGCGACGTCTAGATCCAGCTAGCAGCGGTGGCGTCCACATCCAGCTAGCAGTGGCGGCCCAGGTCTAGGCCCAGACCAAACTGGGTCTGGGCTTTTTTGTTTTTTTTATTTGGATTAACAGAGGCGGGCATAGGAACCGCCTCAGAAAAGCTCTGATTTACCGTGACCCTAGCTGCGAGGCCGTTTTTTTGCTCGTTTCGGAAAATAGGTTTTGCCTGCCTCAGAAAAGTTTTTATCTAGTAGTGATCATGTGGGGCACCTTTCATATGTATAGCCATGTACTGGAGGAGTACAACTTGTACTACCAGTACCGAAGTACAACGTGCGGTACAAGACTAGGCTATACAATTAACCAAATAGCCAGCAATTTAAGCTGCTTTCTCCATGATTAACAATTGTTCTCCACTCTATCATCAGGCAGAGAACAGGAAGTACATATACTTCAGAACTTATCTCATGATGAAACATTATATATGGCGTATCTATATTTCACAAAGAGGAGGAACGACCCTGCTTGTTGTCTACGAAAAGAAGAAAAACAGCCCTAGATTGTTCTCTTCATTCAGCTGTATATGTGTAGCAGCTATTCATTTGGATTTCTATAGTGCCTTCATCTTGATAAAATTTCTGCATTGTAAAATGAATAAACGGATTTCCTTGTTAATGTATACCTTCGTTGTACTACTGGAACCATCCTTGAAGAACTAGTGATGGCACGATTAGAATTGATAGATGTCTAGTTATCCGTTACAAGTATTGATACCCTCTCTAGTACAAACTAGTAGCACATATAGCCTCTCAGCATTAGACAGTACAAAGTACAGAGTACACTGAACACGTAGGCGCTTGAGACCATTCATTTGCCATCATTCTTGGTTTGGGCTTCAAGGCCCGAGCACTTCTTTTTGGGCTGTTCCTTGGTCCAGATAATGAAGATGGAGAGCGACCAACGATGGATGGAGTATAGGAACAATTCTGGAGTTGGGGATCGAAAGCTTGATAACAATTGTGAGAAAGCAACAGGGGAAGACAGAGAACAAGTGGAGGAAGCAGAAGAACAAAGACATGGGTGACAACAAAAACTAGCGAGGGCTGGACTAGAACTGATAGATGTCTATCATCTGTTTCAACTATTGATACTCTCCCTCTATTACAACCTACTGGCATATATTGCCCTCGCAGCATTTGACAGTACCATGAACACGTAGGCGCTAAGTGAGAACATTCATTTCCATCAGTCTTGGTTTGGTGTTCATGGCCCAAGCGCTTCTTCTTGGACTGTTCCTTATATAGACGCAGAGTGACCAGTGCTCGCATCGGATTTATTTCATTTTAGTTTTATTTAAATAGGCCAATCCAATGAAAATCCAATGATGAGCACATAGGCACAGATGATGAGTTGTGTGGATGTGCAAACGAACAAAGCAAGAGGGATGCGAGATATGAGGGGAGAAATATGGCATCCACGAGTGACTACACTGTGGGGCCGCCACAGAGGGAGAAAGGAATGAAAAATGCACGTTACATTTGGCGTTTGATGGCCAATGTACAACAAAATTTTGCTTCATAGCAAGACTTGTTTCTGCTACCATGGTTAACAAAAGCGCTTAGCTTAACACTACATACACCTGGCGTGGAACCTTTTTCATGTGGCAAAAGACGCGCCCGGAGTTAGACGGCTAGACCGTCACCAAGGACACCTGCTCAGTTGCTCCACTTTGTAAACAAAGGGGTCGACAGAAAAATGTGTTCGTAGTGATGTGTGTCTCGTCTATAATTTGTGGTACAAAGAACCATGTTTACCGTTATCCAGTGTCTATCCATATATATTATTTAATATGTTTTTATGAGTTCTTGAAGATAGAATTTTATGTTCTTGCATACATGTGTCCAAGTTCTGGCCAATAGACAAAAAAATGCTGTCGAACAAAATATGACCACACCATACCATACTCCCTTACGGTGCATGTCCGGAAGCATGGTGACACAACATCCAAGGTAGACTAACACCTCAGGTACGAGTGCATCTACACCTTCTCTGAGATGAAGGTATATAAGGCCAACCGGGCCGCACGGCACGGTCCTGGCACGAGGACAGCCAGGCACCTTAGCCGTGCCATGCCTGATAGTGCCACCGTGCGGCTGTCTTGGCCCAGGCATGGCACTATGTTGTCTTGACCGAGCCGTGCCGTGTCGTGTCGATGAGCACGACGGCCCACCATGCCAGCTCGAGTGCCGCCGTGCCAGCTCAAGCGCAGGGGAGCAGCCACCACAAGCTGTCGTCGCCGCGCCCTAAGGCAGCACCAACGCATCATGTGGACGCACACCACCGCCATAGAGCAGCAGCTGCGCGCCGCGCCAGAGCCACCGTGGCGCCCTCGTCGCGTGCCATGGACAGCAGCAGCGCTGCCGCGTGGACGCACGCCCGCCGCCACGAACGCCAACCGGAGGAGCGAGCGAAGGAGTGGAGGTGGTTGTTGACTCGCTTGAGGCCGGAACCAGTGCCGCGACGTCCAGTTGCAAGAAGCCAGCAAGAAAGAAAAGGAGGTGGAAGAAGGGAGCATCCAGTGAAAAGCTAGGGTTGAGCACTTATATACTCCATAGATCCAATGGTGCTGATTAATCCTAAGCCATCCAACGGCCACAAAATACTGGGCCGCATCGTGCTAGCCTAAAATCGTGCCGTGCCTGGGCCGGCACTACGGGCCAAAATGGCGGCCCAAGCACGGCAATAAGGCTCGGCCGTGCCAGGCACGGGCACGATGCGAGGCAGGTCGGGCTGTGCCTAGACCATGCTTTTTCGTGTCGTGCTCGGGCTGGGCCATAGTGTTAGTGCCAAATGGAAATATATAGATGAAGGTCATATTGTCCAATTAATTTCCACAAAAATTATGACCTCAGCATGTGAACCATGGTCATTTGTCTTCTCTATTTTTGGGAAGCCACTCATTCTCATACATTTGAACCATCATTCTATCTGTAATGATCGATGACATGCATTCAATGTATAGCAACTATTTGCAACAATCGAAGTTACTACTTGTGAGAAAGGACTAGTTAATTTGAACCAAGAGCTAGCGACCTGTTTGTATTAGAGCTAAAGAACCTCAGCTCAATTGTACACTGGGACGAACCACACAGAAAGGTGTATATACAGTTGTATAACCAGCTATATCTCACCTGAGGGATGAGTTCCTTATTTATTGGATGGTCTAGATATGGGAGCATTGCCTGCAGCAACCTGCTGTCTCTTATGTACAGCCTCAAAAGTGCAGCATTTACACATGCATCGTAGCCGAATGCAGCAAGGTTCCAGGCATTGGCGTTCACATCTCCACCTCCTTTCTTTCCATGTACCCAGGCTCAGCATAGCTCAAGGCCTAGGCAAGTGAGGCCACAGTCAGGCCATCCATGCATTTTCCTGCCTGCTGTGTGGCTGCTTGTCGGCTAGCTAGCTCTATGACTCGGAGCTTTATGTTAATGATCATGTTGATTTTCTTGTCGTTGCAGTAATGGCATGTTTGGCAGAATCATGTCTTTTTTTCAACTCTATAAACATTCAGGTTGTAATTTGTTGCGCAAAAAGAAACCCGTCTCCCTTGCAAAAATACTTTTTGGGTAATCATTGGATCTACTTGGTCCCCAGTTACCCATGTATATATGACCATGATCATATTGTGCTGTTCTATATGCTGCCTGAGAAATTAATCATTAATCGCCCAATGTTTCAGGCTATAGGCAGCTATTGATCACATGTTGTTCTTCATTAGTAGCATCTATTTAATTTTGTCTATAAAACAATGGAATTATTTATTTTTTCAACTCTGGAAAGCAGGTGTCACACTGTGGACCGCAGCCCTAGCTCATGGAGTCTCCCATAGTACAGCGTGGTGTCAGGTTCTGGATCTTGGCTTTCGGGCCCTCCAGCTTCATAGCAGGGCACTGATGAGCACTATCTAAGTCGACACCATGTCTCCATTGGCTTGCTTTGATGCATGGCCACACAAGCCTCAGCTCTGATGGATGACACAGAAGCCATCTAAACCATAATTTTCGAAGATGTTAGTATGAGGACACTATGAGTGGCCTTGTAATCTCATCGTCTAGCCGAGCCCTCTGCCAGCAACAGAACATTGAAACAGCGACAACCCATCATCCCTATCATCGTTTGTGACCCTTTCCATGATGCGTCCCATTCCTATAATGACCAAGCTTGTACAGCCGAACCTACTGGACTTTTTATAAATATAATATAAAAAGATCTGAGATTTGGAGAAGTTAACCTTTGGAGAAGGACTCCAAAAAACTGTTGCCACACGGCATGGACAGCAGCTCCAGCTTAGTATCTCCTTTAGTGTAGAGAGCTTTGAGGTTTCGGGTTTAGCATTTGGGCCCTCCACCTTTGTAGCACAGCACCGATTAGTTCCCTCCAAGTCGACACGATGTCTCGTGTGCCTTTCTCCGGACCTTGGCCGCCCAACCAGTCTATGCTTTGATGGGTGACACATCATTTAAACCATGAATTCCTCAAGGATGTTAGTATGTGCGGGCACAATGGGTGTCCTCGTAATCTCATCGTCTAGCCATGGCTTCTTCCTTCAACAGACCATTGAAACACGGAAAAACCATCGTTCCTAGCTTCATTTGTCGCCTCTTTCCATGATGCGTCCCAGTCCGGCAATGACCAAACATGTACAGCCAAGCCAACCCAACAATTATAAAAATAATATTTGTCTTGTCTAGATCTCGGCATACTGGGTATGTTTCCTAGATATTGTCAACAAGGGCGTATGATCCATACATAGGTCAGGGGATGAGGCTCCTTTATATGCAAAGGGCCAGGCATAGTGACAAGGGAAAGGACTCATACTAGCGAGACCAACTACTTACAGCACGTGCAGGTGATGCAGAGAGAGGACGAAAGCTCTGCTTAAAACTAAATAAACACTTTGAATTTTAGGTGTGCGTATGTCCAGATGACATTGAGAAAATTTGGGATGGTACAGGAACAAATCGGTGTTGTTTCTTGCAGCACCACATCCAATTTATGATGTGTACCACATGGAAATGAACTTTATTATAAATGAACTTTATTAACCTTGTGTGTTTTTCTTATGTCACTATTGGTATCCATAACTGAGGTATCCATGTGCTTGTATCAATAGAATTATGGTTAACAGATTTCATCACATCATAAGAATGAAATTGTGATCTCTTCCAAAATTAAGTTTATTTGTTTTGGCAGGTGCGCTTATTTTGACTACCAAACCCATAGATCTGGCATAAACTTAATTATCCATAATAAATCTATTATTAGTGAGCTCGAGGAACTGCAATAATAAGATCATCAATTAATGTTTTATCCTAGTTAATTATAGCTGTCTTTGTTTTTGATGACCTAACTTTGGCGTATTTTAAAAGTAACCAGTATTGAATTTTTAAAGCATCTTATCTTTCTGAGACAAGTAATATTGAACATGTGAAGTTCACATGTCTACTTCATAACAGTTTAAGCTTACTGGGGTCTATGCGTAATCAAAAAAGTAAATAGACATCCCAAAGAAGTTTGCCTCTGCATTCTTTTGTTTAAAGTCACCACTGAATAGAATATAATGCATCCACACATGAAAAAAATCATCTAAACGACAACAGCCACAACACCTGAGCATTTTTCCTTAAGCAGAAGGCATTCTTTTTGTGTAACGGATTTTCTAAGATATAGAAAGAATATTTTTGGTTCACAGCATCTTGTAAAGACAAAGAACTACTCTCACTTTGTATTTTGTTTACACATGAATCACCATCGTGAACAACTTAGCTACTTTTTTCTCAGCTTTCTTTTTTTTGTTCTGTTATGCGCACTTTAATGTGGCTCATGAACTGCATACGAGCAGGAGGCAGTATTTATACAGCACCACTGTCATCTCGGCAGTAGTGCCAGATATTGATGTTCACCCCTCCACTTGATTTATTTGTGAAGAGGGCGGCGAGGACATTCTGTTGCAAATCCATGTTTAGCACTGTTTGCCTGAGGGCAAGGTGATTATTGGTCTTCATTACCACGGAGCATACCAATGTGCTTTCCTGGTGCCGAGAAAGTATGCCCATACACCCTTTCCATGATGCGTCTCATTCCTACAGTAATAGTGATCATGTGTATAGCTGAGCATAACAATATCAGCCTCAACGTCTTCATCACAAATGGTAGTGTGTAGGATCATATGTTACATTATGGCCAATGCTGACAAGATAAAAACAACACGAGCAGCCGTAAGTCTCCACAATATCTGGATGGTGCACTGCACATATGCACTATATATGAACTCATACTCCTATATATGTATAGGTAGTTTAGTGATTGATAAAATCTGAAAGAGTAGTTTCCTGCTGCCACAAAATAAGTTTTCTCGTTTTGTTTTAATTAGGTTTGTGTATAGAAAATAGCTTAACTTTATTCACTAAAGCTACCCTAAAATAAAGTTAGTCATATTTTCGTAGAGCATGTGGTCATTATATATATATAGAGTAAAATGCACTGCTTATCATTGAATTTAACTCTCATTGAATTTAACTCTCCATGCCATCTAGATTTGATCCATACGTTTCTAAAATGCACATTATTAAAGAATTCTCAAATGTTGTCATGTCACATGTTATCTTAAACGCCATAACTTGAGTTAATCTCTGCCTGTGTGGCACTATTCTTTCATGGCAGGAGCTTGAGAGGCAATAATTTGTAACATTGCAATTTAATGCAATACAGCAATAGTGAATCAATATTGCAAGAAATTATTAGTTATTATTTTTCAGCTATATGTTATTCATAGAAAATATTCCTCTCAATCAGTCTTGCACTTGTGCTTTAAAAAATATTTTGAGGTTGATACACGGTTAAGTAGTTACATGAATAATGTTGCTAGCACCTTGATAGTTTTAACACATCAATTGCACCTGGCGCCTTCAATCTCCTGGTTATGAGAGATAAAGATATACTATTTAGTTCCCGTTCTGCTGTATTCCATTTTATCCTGTTCTGTATGTGCCAAGTGTTGGTCTATCCATGCTTGATTTTTCTAGACGAAATTGATGAGTCAAGGATAGGTGCCAAAAGTTATAGGCCTCTACATATGGAAGTGGCAGGTCATCGAGATAGAGATGGCTCTACAAATTAGGAAAAAAACAAGCCCTACAACTTTGTATTTAACATATTTAGCTAATAAAAATCCTAATATTTGCATGGATGCTTTCTCTCTTTTTTGCGCATTGTTACCAAAGTGTGAACTTGAAGAGAAGCCAAATTCACATCAATGCATAATCCGCTGACTCAGTGGGTGCCGGAAGCCTCGCTTCATCCCATTTTTTGATCTCTTTGGTCTCACCACTGCTACATGTAGTGCCATGGCACTGACTTCTTAGGCATGGCGCCTTGTTCAGGGAACCCCACACCCTGTTTCCGCTGGTGACCCGAGACTCGGCCCCTCCACACCTCCACACGAAATAACTTGGTCATGTCGTATGTGGTGAGGCACTTGTCCTCGCAACATGAATGATTATTTTCCATAACACTACAGGTAGGCTTTTTAGAGTTTCAGTTGTATGCTTGTTTCAGGTGCCATACTAATCTGGGATCCAAAACTGTTTAGGTGTATATTTCTTGCTATGTGTAAACAACTGTAATCTTCTGTATTATATTTGTATTTGAATTGGAATAAAAAAGATTCTACTTCTACACTTAACCAAAGTACGTATTGTTGATTTAATGTATGTATTGAGAATTTAAACTTCACTGATTGTTGCTGTCCTTTAATCACGAGCAGATAAGGAGCAGGGGAAGTGATGTCTCCAATAGCATTGAGATGAGTGTCAGGAGTCAGGTGCCCAAAAACAAAATATGAGGATGGCAACTAGTGAGTTCTGCAAGTATTTTATGGAGGGCAAAACCAAATATTATACGTTTATCTACATTAAATTCTATTTTCTTGTTTCTAAATTCAGAATAATATGGACAGCCAAAATAATTTGAGTACTATGGATTATATATGCCAACGGGCGTGCTTGTGCTGATGGAATATTATAAGATGAAGAGTAAAATGCATGGATAGTCCATTAATTTGTGGGGGTGTGTCGATTTGGTCCATCGGGTTCGAAAATGCACTTTTTGGTCCACAATCTTGATCGGTAGTGCATAAAGAGTCCATACCCCTTTGTTTTATGTTTTATTTTACAGAAACCTCCCTCAATTTATTTTTTCTTTTACATGTATACCCCTCCCAGCCGCTTAGTGTCCGTCGTGCTGTGCAAGAAGCGCAATGACAGGATTCAGATACTGCCTGGATTCGTTGCCGCCTTGCTGGTGGCATGCTGCGTGGTGTGACCACTGCTGGCTTGCCGCACCGCTGCTATCCCGTCTCCCGCCTCTGATGTGCCTTCAGTCATGAGCACGGTGCCGCTTCTGCTGCCCACGCATGCTGGCTGAGCCCTGCCACGAGCTCCTCGATTTGGCTGGGGCAAGGCCCAGGAGGGCGCGGGACGACAGGAGGCCGGTGGGCGCTGCGGGCAACGCGACCGACAGCAAATTGCAGATCGGGCGTTAGGGCAGCGGTCGGCGGCCAGCGCCACGCCCCAGCGAGGTGAAGGACCATTGGCAGCTAGCGGCCAGCGGCTAACGGGCACAGGCGCTGCGGTAGCGACAGTGCAGCCGCCGAGCCTCGAGCTTGGCGTCGGGTACAGCGCAGTGTCCTCCAGCTGGTTCCTCTCCAGCGCGTACCGGCATGCCGCGGCGGCGTGTAGCTAGGACCATCGCGACGCAGAGCAGACCAAGCAGGAATTCTCGGCGTAGTGCATCAGAGCTGGCATAGTTCTCGGGGCTCATTCCCTTGGACCGCACCGCCTCGAATGAGGACGCCTGCTCGTACCACCAGTCAGCCAGCGAGTCAATGCAGTGCTGCACGATGATGAGGTCCTCGGCCACAGGGAGCACTGTGTCGTCACACGCGCCCAGCACGCGCACCGTGTCGTTCCAGTTGGCCAGCACCTCGGACAGGAAAGACTCTGCATGCTCCACGAGGTTCCCTTCGCCTCGCCGTAGTCCTCGGTCATGGCAAAGTGCTCCGCCGCACACCTCAGCGGCACGACGTTGCCTGTGTCCAGCTCTGGCCGGACGTCGTAGCAGAACTTGGCCGCTTGCAGGAATGCCGCTGGCCCGCGCCGGGCACGTCGTCCAGACACACGATGCATGGTCTGGTGTCGTCGCCGGTGCACTCGTTCACAAGCTTCTGCATGAAGTACTGTGCCGCGCCGCTATGGCTGACCAAGGGAGTCTGAACAAGTAGAATGATGCAGAGGGGTATACATGTAAAAGAAAAAATAAATTGAGGGAGGTTCCTGAAAAATAAAACATAAAACGAAGGGGTATGGACTCTTTATGCACCATCGATAAAGATTGTGGACTAAAAAATACACTTTCGAACCTGATGGACCAAATCGACACACCATCACAAAGTTAATCGACTATCCATGCATTTTACTCTAAGATGAATAAGTGAAGCCATCCTTCAAGTGAATCGAGAATACTTCCTTTTGTTTTTGCAAAGATATGGAGTTGGGTCCCATATATATGGCTGGAATACGCATGACGCATGAGTAGACATGGAGTTGGGACCTACCGCTGTGAAAACCAAGAGGGTCTGAGTGCGAATAATTCAGAGTGCTACATATAGTTTTATTATTTTAACTTTTTTATGAACTACTCGTTTTCCTTTCGTACGAAAGAATGGAAGTACTTCTAATGCTCACAGTTAGCTGGGGATATGCTCTTAATCTAAGGCCCTATTTGGATCCCATGAACTAGTAAATAGTTGACTAACAATTAGTCCATAAGGATCCAAATAGGTGAACTAGTAGCTGAACAAGTAGGTGAACTAATGTTTAATTTAAGGCTCAACTAGTACTAGTTCACTAGTCCATAAAACTCAACTAGTTAAACTAGTTGTTAGTTTATTGGATCCAATCATGCCCTAAAGTGACTCTGGCAGTAGGGTAAAACTACTACAGAAGGGAAAAAAATAATATTTCAGGAGACAACTTATTAACTAGCATTAAACATACACAACGGTTGATCCACACAGTGATTGTCTAAGGGACAACAAAGTACGACGTCACACAATGGAAAAAAGAGCTGACGTATGTAATCACAGAGACAGAAGAAAAAAAATAAGAATCAGTCTAGATGAAAGGCTTATTTTGGAATTGTAATGGGTTTGCTGACTGTAAAAAATATAGATTCTTGTCAGATTTAACAAAAGAAAAAAAATCTAGATTTTATTGCCTTATCGGAAACCGGTAGAGCCAATTTTCCGCAATCCATTTTGAATAATATTTGCGCTGGCAGAGATTTTCTATGGCATTGTATGGCTCCTAGGGGCAGGTCCGGTGGTATGTTACTAGGTATTCATTTGTTATCTTTTGACATTGGGGAAATTGAGGAAGGGGATTTTTTTTATTCGTTTTAAGGTTAGACATAGAGAAGATGATTTTAAGTTTAATCTTATCTCTGTTTACGGTCCAGCACAGGCAGATAAAAAATCACTCTTCTTATCTGAAGTAGTCCAGGTATGTTCAAAGGATGCTTTACCTATTGTTATAGGTGGCGACTTCAATATTATTCGGAGATCGGATGAAAAAAACAATGATAATTACAGTGATAGATGGCCTTTTATGTTTAATGCCGTAATCGATTCGCTAAATCTTAGGGAAATTGAAATGTCAGGTAGGAAGTTCATCTGGGCTAATCGATTACAGAATCAAACTTTTGAAAAGCTTGACAGGATCCTAGTTTGTACCGAGCTAGAGGCAAAACACCCGCATACCACAGTTCATGCTTTAACTAGAGAGATCTCCGATCATACACCTCTTCTTTTTTCCACGAATAATCCGTCTTCATCTTATCAACCTCAATTCAAATTTGAATTGGGTTGGTTGCTGAGAGATGGCTTTTGTGAGATGGTGGATGGGAGAGGTGTGGCAAAGTACACTAGTCGAGGGATCACCTATTGAGAGATGGCAAGCTAAAATCAGAAGGCTCCGTCAATATCTCAGAGGTTGGGCAAAAAATGTGAGTGGTGCTTATAAGAAAGAGAAGTTGACCATTCTAAATAAACTAGATGAATTGGATAAGAAGGCAGAGTCAGCTATGCTAAATGACTATGAAAGGGGTTTAAAGTATGTGCTTAATGAAAGGCTTGCTGAGTTGCTTCGAGAGGAGGAACTGAAATGGTACCGAAGGGCTAAAGTTAAACATCTATTAGAAGGTGATGCGAATACAAAGTACTATCATCTGTTAGCGAATGGAAGACATAGGAAAACTCATATTTTCCAGTTGGAGAATGGGAACCATATAATAAGTGGTGATCCTCAGCTTAAAGAGTATATTACCAACTATTATAAAAACCTGTTTGGTCCATCAGAGAATTCTCTTATCACTCTAGATGAGACTCAGACGGCGGATATACCTCAGGTGTCTGACCAGGAAAATGAGTTTTTGACAGATGACTTCTCACAAGAGGAGGTGAGGGCTACCATTTTCCAGATGGAACATAACAAGGCACCCGGTCCTGATGGTTTCCCCCCAGAGTTTTATCAGGTATTTTGGAATGTAATCAAGGAAGATCTGATGGCTCTGTTCAGGGATTTCTATCAGAGATCTCTACCCCTCAATTGTCTAAATTTTGGAAACATAATTTTGCTACCTAAAAAGAAGGATGCGAAAGTAATTCAGCAATACAGGCCTATATGTTTGTTGAATGTCTCTTTCAAGATCTTCACAAAGGTCGCAACAAATAGATTAACTACCATAGCTGAAAAGATAATTAGGCCAACTCAGACAGCCTTTCTTCCAGGAAGAAATATAATGGAGGGTGCAGTTATAGTTCACGAAACATTGCACGAGCTTCATACACGAAAACAGGATGGGGTTATCTTTAAAATAGACTTTGAAAAGGCATATGACAAGGTGAAGTGGAGTTTTTTACAACAAACGTTACGGATAAAAGGATTTTCACAGAAATGGTGTGCATGGGTCGAAAAATTCACGCAAGGGGGCAACGTAAATATTAAGGTTAATGATCAATTAGGTTCCTACTTTCAAACACGTAAAGGCTTACGGCAGGGTGACCCCATGTCCCCAATACTATTTAATATAGTTGCGGATATGCTGGCCATACTAATTGCTAGTGCTAAGGAAGCAGGACAGGTGGAAGGGGTCATCCCTCATCTAATTCAAGATGGCTTGTCCATCCTTCAGTATGCAGATGACACAGCTATTTTCATGAGCCACGATGTTGAAAAGGCAGTAAACATGAAATTGTTGCTTACCACATTCGAACAACTATCGGGGCTTAAAATAAACTTCCACAAAAGTGAAATTTTCTGTTTTGGCAAAGCTAAAGATCATGAGGAGTTTTATTCACAGCTCTTCGGCTGTGAGATTGGTAAGTATCCATTTCGTTATCTTGGTTTACCCATGCACACAAGAAAACTAAACAACAAAGACTGGAAAGTAATTGAGGATAGAATAGAAAAGAGACTTAGTGGTTGGAAAGGCAAACTTCTGTCTGTGGGAGGACGTTTGGTTCTGATAAACTCGGTGCTTTCTAGTTTACCGATGTTCATGATGTCCTTTTTTGAACTGCCGAGAGGTGTGTTAGAAAAAATAGACTGTTTTAGATCACGTTTCTACTGGCAAAATAATCAACATAAACAAAAATATAGACTAGCCGGATGGGAGATTTTGTGTCAACCCAAAGATCAGGGTGGTTTAGGTATACAAAACCTGGATATACAGAATAAGTGCTTGTTAAGCAAATGGCTGTTCAAGTTATTGAATGAAGATGGAATGTGGCAGGAATTATTGAGAAATAAATATATTAAAGATAAGACTCTAGGAAGTTGTGTTAAAAAACCAACAGATTCTCATTTTTGGAAAAGTTTAATGAATGTCAAAGAGTCGTTTATGGGTTTAGGTTCTTTCCATGTGAAAGATGGGACACAGACCAGGTTCTAGTTTGACAAGTGGTTGGGAAATAAACCACTTAAAGACAAATTTCCTTCGTTGTTTAATACTATAAGAGGAAAGCAAGATTTTGTAGCACAAGTACTTAGTTCATCTCCTCTAAATATTTCTTTTCGGCGAAATTTAGTGGGAGCAAACCTAAGGCATTGGCATAGAATTATTGCTTCTTTACAGGATGTGAACTTACTGGAGGAAAAAGATGTCTTTGTGTGGGGCCTAACCACATCTGGAAGTTTCACAGTGAAGTCCATGTATGCTGCGTTAATTAACAATGGGGTTAGAGTGTCACAGGATATTTAGAAAATTAAAGTACCAATAAAAATAAAAGTTTTTCTTTGGTACCTCAAAAAAGGTGTAATTTTGACTAAGGATAACTTAGCCCGTCGAAACTGGGATGGTGACAAGCAATGCTGCTTTTGTCACTCTCTAGAAACCATACAACACCTTTTCTTAGATTGTGTTTATGCCAAGTTTTTGTGGCGGGCTGTACATATACTTTTTGGAATTTCACCTCCCTGGGATTTGAATGACATGTTCATTAGGTGGTCAAAAGTAGGAAGCAAAAAGTATAACTCACTGTTATTAACTGCAGCTTCTGCGCTCTGTTGGGCAATTTGGTTAACAAGAAATGAGGTAGTTTTTGACAAATGCAGACCAAAATCTTTTTTACAGGTTCTTTTTAGAGGAACTCACTGGCTTCGGCAGTGGGCAAAATTGCAGCGGCATGATGATCGACGGGATCAGCTGACTTTGGCGGCACAACACCTAGAGACGTCAGCTCTGCAGTTCTTCATTTCCAATGGATGGTTATCTTCGAGATTTATTGGTTATGTTTAGTCAAAACTTTATCTGTGTTTTGATTGTTCGTTCGGTGGCTGTAAATTTATATTTTGCAGTCGAGTGTGTGCCCTTGGGCGAAACTTTGTAATAATTGGTCTGATTCTATCAGTTGATAGATGAAGCCGGATATAAACTATCCTTTATCTAAAAAAAAAAAGCAGTAACGTGCCCCTGGCGCATTCTGCCTGGCTGATGCACTCCACCAAATAAATTGTGCCTTCACCTTGAGGCACAGTACACCAATCTTCTATATATATGAGTGATATATAAACAACACCCGACCTGCCTGCCTCTATTAACTTTGTGTTGTCTACTCTCGTTTTCTCCAACACTATCTCGTTTACTTTGTCTTGATGGAACACAACAGATCACGATTAGTTTGTCTTAGTTTTGTCCTGTCCATGACAATGGATTTGGATTGAGAGACACTGGGAAATAGAATCTGCCAAGTTGTACCCGTTTAACATGTCAATCATGGATCAGTTTGTCTGTTTTCAGATCGTCGGCAGGACGTTGCCAACCACAAGCTCTACACCTGCCGGCAGCATGAGCTCGGTGGAATTGATCCCAATTCGAAGCCTGTTCTCAATGGATTCAGTCATCGATCACAGCCTCACAGAGCTGGACTCCTTGGTGGAGGAGGCCACAGAGAGCGGCAACGCCCAGGCCCTGGGACCGCTGTTGTCACAGGTCCGAGCAGAGGTGTTACACGAAACAACACTACTAGAAAAAGGATTTTTAGACAAGAAAGTTGTAGAAAAAGGATTTTTAGACAAGAAAGTTGTATAGATTGACAAGGTTTTCTTAGTAGCGCACCGACAATAACAACACCACCTCAGATTTTTCTTAGTAGCACGCACATATTATTTTTGAGTGGAGGCAAACATTATTGGTTGTTCTCAGCAACTTTCCAAGATAGAGAACTAGTCCTACTTGATATGAATCACCAGGGATGAACAAGTTAGTTACTTTTCTCTAAGTAACCTGCCAAAATTAAATTAGTCACAAACAGGCAATGTTTAAAAAATATATAACATTAAATTTATGCAACATTAATGAAAGAACAAAATAGGCTACATAAAAGTGAATGAAATTGTCCTCTCTTTACTAGTGGACACTGAAAACAGAGCAATATGCTGGTGGATACTTCTGTTGTTGTCAAATATGCTTTCGTACAGCGCCCAATAAAATATTCATTTACTGCTAATGAGGTGAGACAACTGTGGTGAAATATCCTTTTTGCACCTAAGTTTCATCTTCCTCTCCCTCACTTTCTTTTCTCTACCGTGATTCACCAGTGCAGAAATCGTTGGCCGCACGTTGGCGCAAGCCGGGAAGAAGACCATCCGTGATGGTGCGCTAGCCACAAGCGTTGAGGACACGATTAGCGAGGGCCATGGCATGGAGTCCATCTCTGGCCATAGCATTAGATCGCGCGGGCCGTGGTGCAGAGGTGGCTTGTCTCAGGTCCACCAGATACAGGAATCGCCGGCTGCAGGAGTGAGCCAGTCTCGAAGGCACGAAAACTGCACGGAGTCACGAGCCATCGATGCCAGCCAACCAGAAAGCCACGGAAGCCATGTCAAGTAGCCCGCCATGGAAGGGTCCCCAAGGGCGGCGCTGCATGAGCTTGGGTGGATGGGGCCATCTACACCGGTGCCGCATAGGATGAAGGAGGCGAACCGAGCAAGAGAATAGAAATGGAGGGAGGAAGAAGAAAGAGTCAGGGGGCAAAAGGGATATCACACCACTGCTCTCTCTCTCTCTCTCTCCTCATGAGCAAGAAATGAATATTTTGTTGGCGCGATGTCTAGGAGAAAATTTGACAACACCAAAGTTTCCACCACAAACTGCTCCATTTTGTATGTCCACCAGTGAATATAGGTCACTTTAATAATTTTGGTGTCATATAGCCTATTTTTCTATATTTTTTTAAAAATAATGTTTGGAAATTTGACAAAAGTAAATGATTCACATGAGTTCTAATTACTGGAAAGATAGTGTCATGGCAAGTTGTAGTGAAGTTATGACATCATACAGTGTAATATATGTTTCACGATATCAGAATAAGTAAAAAAACACATTGATCCCTCAACCAGTCGATCTACTCGACTCCATAATGCTTGATATTTTACAAAACCGCAATACCATAACTTGAGATGAGGCTTCGTATAAACATACAAGTGTGTTGCTTCAGGGGAGGTCCATGAAATTTGAGAAAAAGATTAATCTGTATTATTGTTGTTTTCATTATCAACATAAAACAGTTCTTTCATTATCAACATAAAACAATACATATAGACATGTTCATAATCTCAAGTTCTCAACACATGACCTTTACATGATAAATGTGTAACTTTGTGTCTGATTATGAAGCATGCAGGGAGAAAAGGATGCCAAGTGTTTAATCTGTGCTTGCATGCTACTGGAAATTTGACTCAGGGGAGAGTGCTCTAGTTATATTTGGATGCCTTTGCATAAATTTGGACTAAAGCAAATATCCGAATCTGAAACCTGATGCACCAAGCGAAGCCTCCAGTTGATGAAGCAATGCCCAGGGATGGAGACTTGAACTCTCAAGTGTTAGAGTCGTGGTTAGTTTAAGCACATGATAAGATTTGACAGCTGTCGCTACTGTTTCCATGTAAAGTCTGTAACATGCGTGCTAGAATACTCCAGTATCTTTGTAAAAGCCTAGCTGGGAAATTGGGCAAAAAAGGCATCGCTAAGTGAGTTCTGATAACTGCACAGCTATAAATACCCCACTCCTGGCCACGATATCTGAATCATGCATTCTTTCTAGATTACTCTATGGCAGCATATTTGTCTCATATCAGAGCCCCAACACATTCTTATGCTAGTCCACCAAGATGAGGGAACCATTCACTCATGACATCAGGCAATTAGGGAGTGAAAGGCAGTGGGAATGAAGTGAGTGTGATCCTGTCAATTCCATCTTCTTGTTTGCTCTTCAACACCACAATAGATGTGTGATAATCCACTTTTTAAGTTTCCTGGGGCTATATGGAAGATCTTCTAGCTAGACCTAGCAGGCAACAAATGGCTAAACTTTCTAACTACCATCACGTAAGCTTGATTGTTTATCATGGGACACTGAAATGATTATAATATTATATTCTCTGCTCCAAGGATGGAGAAAACAGGGGAATTGACATTCTTCCTGCGGTCTTCATCCTCTGCTCCCATGTTCCCCACATGTGCTTCTGCCCACCATTCAATTCCCTGCTTCTCACCGTATTGATCTAAAGATGCACAAATACTATTGCGTTCCTGATTGGTGCAGCTGTCCAAATAGGATCGCTGCATTGTCAAGATGCTCTACCTGAGGAAGGAGCTGGTCAGACCAACCTCGCTACCATGGGGTACCACACGGAGGCAAGGCCTAAAGACGCAGCATTTTTGTTCATGTTCCTGGCAGTTGTGATGATGGTAGTAGCCAGGATGAAGGTCTTGCGGTGGCCTCGGAAGATGCATGCGTGCAGCCAGCCACTTTCACTACCTCTGACTTTGGTGCTCGTGGGCTAATTGCAGAGTGGTGGAGGAGGAGCTGGAGAGGCTGTCCACCAAGGACGCATCGCTGCCTAATGATGCAAAGTCGCGGTGTCCCTGACACAACACAATTGCGACAATGTTACAGACGGGCTCAGTAGCAGACTTGTTAGTTATCTCATTTTCCTTCGGCTTTGTTTCTCCTTGACACCCAAGAGGCGGGCTCAGAACATTTCTCAAGCAGTGGTACCATGTGCTTCCTTTTGTGGGGATCGCCTTTCATTATTGGACAGGATATCCATCGTTCCATGAATTGCAACGTTTTGAGACTTAATTAGATAAGACTGTTCCAAAGACAATTTAATTGCAATACATGATCTGATTTTGTTCGCAGCAGGACAACAAAAAAACGTATGCTCTGTTTTCTATGAAAGATCTATTTCTTTCACGGAACCACTGCAAGAGCCCAAGGGACTGGGTAATGAAACATAGTGGTCTGAAAAAATTGAATCATCTGTGATCCATCCTGATATACTGAAGCTCAAGAAAGGCTTACGATTTCTGACAAGGTTTTTGTACTGTGGTCTGTATTCAATAAAAAACTTGTGCTTCAACTGCCGGCGGCTGCACTTGCTATATATGGCCATGCAACCAGGGCAGGGCCTCCTGTCCCATGGGTGCCATGGACTGCTGACCACTGGCACAAAAGGGCAGGGTAGAGCTTCTTGTGTCTCGTTTGATGGAAAGAAGGGGCAATGTTGGGAAACTTTTTTAGTGGGATTCAATTGTTTTGACCGGTCCATAGAATTCAACCTTTGATGATGAAATCTTGCTCAGAAGTAAAATCGGCAAAAGAATCATAGGAAGTATTCCATTAGTCCTCAGGAGTCAAACAATATCAATCTGGGATTAGGATTGGATACATTCAAGAGTAACGAGTTTATTTTCTCTGCTTGGGCTGGAGTCACTCTGGTCCTGCATATCGGCTACTGGGCCAAGCCAAGCATTGGCATTTGTGAGGCCCATGCATCTTTGTCTCCACTGACTGAACCACCTACATCCGATGGGCGTGATGTTGATGGTGTAGACACAGAGCCCTTGTCGATGGCACTTGTTTGGCATTGAGGTGCTCCTGTGGCGTCGGTGCGTCTCGACCTCCAGCTCGATCAGCCGACCGTCATCACGCCAAACAAGTGACTCCTAGTGTTCTAGATGGGTTGCTGATGTAGATGTGCACGTACGTGCATGGACACGGGCAGCAACCTTTGCTTGCTTGTAACAGAGGTCACGTGCCTAGCTAACTCCATGAATGTGCGTCTCCCTCGACGCCGGCGCGCGGCACGGCGCGTCTCCTTTGGCTTGGCTACCCGGCGGCCTGTGACATATATATGCAGATGCGCGCCATCAGGGCTGGGCGGCAGCCATGGAGTTTGATGAAAACGGCCTGCATGCATGGTCAGCCTCCGCACAGGTCTCTCCGTCGTCGAGAAGCTGGGCCTCGATCTCGTGTCTCCGCGTGTACAGGCGCATGGCGATGGCGATGGCTCCATCTATCTCTGCTAGCTCAGATGTGCGGCCCGGGCCCGGCCACTGCTGCCATTCAGCCTGAATATTGAATCACGCATTATATTGCTTTTATTACCACAGATTTGGAGCGGCTTGTGGAAGTCCCTATATACACCACTCCACCATACTGCAGTTTCCTACATCACCATTAGCCAGTTTGCTACTATTTTGTCTAACAGCTGCATCTGTTCCTTCGTAACGCTGATGCGATGAGATGCTTTTGGTCACTGCCCCTAGCCAGCATTGTTCATTTGCTGATGGTCAGGACAACTACTAAAACAGAGAGTTGGACTGGGTGACATCAGGAATAAAGCGTTGAGAGTCTAAATCAGACATAGGGAATTACTATTTAGTTTGAGATATGCAGAGATAAGGGCATGTACAACGCGACTTTTTCTCCCGTCTGCTTGTTGTCCATTTTGCAGAAAGAACCCCACTTCCCTGCAATCAATGAGGAGAGAAGGTCCGCTCGTCGTCTCGCGAGACGACGACGAGGGCTCTTTGTCCAAGGCAATGTCGCCGGCTCGACGCGCGCTGTACAGGACGTCGTCACGAGTCAACGGTCCCTCGGATCCAGCTGCGCGCGCACAGAGGAAGGTGAGGACAACTAGTGGAACAAAGAGTTGGACTGAGTGACATCAGGATTAGAGCGTGATCGTACTCTGTCCAACCTTTTTTTTTTTTTTTTTTTGAGTCTGTACTCTGTCCAACCTGTTCAGTATCCTTGCTTCTGCTGTGATCGTACTCTGTCCAATATGTCTTTAGCTCAGCACAACAATTTGAGTGTGGCTATATTCTTTCCACACAAGGAGGCCACACACTGTGGCCCCCTCCTGCATGCAGCAGCTAAGTGCTGGATCTCGGCTGTCACCCTAACCTTAGCGTCAGAGATGCAGTGAAAAACAGAGGATTGGAAACACAGGAATTTTGTTGGAATAGATGTTTGGAAGAGCATAGGAAAAATATAGGAAACAACAGCTTCATACTACAGTAATCTCTACTAGCTAGCTTCTTCACCGAGGAAAGTCATTCATGTGGGCCCACACTGCACCAAATCTGCTTTGTACGTGATCACTTTCCTCGTTCCTAAGCGTGCATGATTGAAAAATGAGATTGGAGTGGATGTTTCATTTCCTTTGTTTCACCCGTGAATTGAATCCTATAGGAATGTTTCCTCCAGTTTTCCTGCACCCCAAACTTAGCAACCAAAGGATCCTACAGTACTAATTCCTTGGGACCTGTGAGTTTCCCATGTTCCCAAAGGAGGCATAACTGTCCTCGCCATCACTAACTCTAGCGGCGGCTCCTCCTGAATTATATCTATGGTGGTGAAACAATAGAAAAGGTGGAGAGGCTGATAACATGCATTAATAAGTGAGTTATCAGGATATATGTATGAGATAAGTTTTTGTACGAACTTATATTCTCTGCCTAGAAAACATTAAAAATATATTAGAAACCAGAAGTTTGTTCTGTACTGTTACTTTTTTTAATAATGATGTGTACTTTTATACCTATGGTACTTACAAGCATGGCTTTAATTTTATATGTTGGCACTGCCACTATATATACCACTGCAGCTTACTGCATAATTTCTCTCTGTATCTGGCAGCTGCTACTAGGCAGTGTTGTTTGTTCATTTGTTGATGGCTGAGGATAGGACTGGATGCTACCTGGAAAAATGCACGGAAAGCCTCATGAGACTAAGGAGTCTAATACTTTATTTGAGATCTCAGAGGTTGAGGTTTCTTCCCAAGATATAAAAGTGTTGTACAGCTGAATATCCAGGCAGACCAGGCTCAAGATTCTAGCACACTACTCCCTTCGTTCCACAAATAAATGCATTTCTTTGATATTTTTTATTTCTATTTGACCGTTTGTTTTATTTAAAAAATTTAATAAATATTATTTATTTTGTTATAACCTATTTTATCATTAGAGATATTTTTATAATAATTTATTTATTTTATTATTTACATAAAAATTTAAATAAAACGAATGGTCAAACAATAACTATGAAAGTTAAAGATGTAGATGGAGGGAGTACACATCAGCCTATCGGTGGCTGTTGGTTGTCACTTCTTGCCAGTGGTTCAGCTTGTGGTTGCACGCCCTGGACATGAGCGCAGTGCACCAGAGAGCATGCATGGATTCGAAAGTTTGACAGCCACAGTGAGATCAGCTGACTCATGCAAAGGAATGGCGGCGCGCAATGGTTGGCTGGCATACACAAAAGTAAATCATAGTGGCAGCACAAACCACGCACCACCCACAACATCGGCCATTAGCTGCATCATGAACACCTAAGTGCGCTTAAGTATTACAAGAAATTAAATATATTTTTTAGCATGTAAATATTAATCACGATCCATATTCACATTACAAATAGTCTCTGAATTCTTTTTTTTTTTCAAATAAACCTTTACAAATAGTCTCTGACTTCCTTTTCTGCAAATAAACCTAATTTTCGACCCAATATTTACAGAAAAAATAAATTCTCATTTAGAGAAAAGGGTTCTTGTTTCCAAAATGCAAAAAGAAAAAAAATGGACAGCTCGACAATGGGCAATGTTCAGAAATTCTCTAGTGAGATTCAATTTTTTTACCGCTCCATAGAATTCAAGCTTGATGATGAAATGTTTGCTTAGTTTCAAAATTTGACCACAAGGCAAGAAGAAGAAAGAAATCAACTAGAGTGGTCTCACACAATCCTACAATTTTGGCTCAGGTTTGAATACAAATTTACAAAAGAATGCTTGGAAGTACTCCCTCAATCTTAGAAAGAATGTAACTCTAGCACTCTAAGGAGTCAAACAATTTCATGTTGATTGGATTTACTCCCTCTCTCCCACAATGTTAGTTTTTTTGGCGCTGCATTCAAGTGTCCAGATTCACAGGGGAATTTATGCACCCCATACACACCAGAGTCTAGATTCATGACCAAATCAATGCACCTCATTAAAGTCCAGGATATTGGGACAAAGGGGGTATATAGAAATGTACTAATATTTACGATGTGTAATAAACATTATTAGATCAAGCATTAAATAAATGTTAATAATATTTTCTATAAGATTATTCAAACTATTAACTCGCTCTTTAACCGCTTGGAAAATGAGATTAACATTCTTACTGAACAGAGGGAATAGGAGGAGATGATTCGAAGTCACTGAATCTAGACTCTAGAGATAGAATTGGCTTCATGGGTGACAACTAACAAGTTGTTGTCTACTTGGGCTTGAACCACTCTGTCCTGCGTATCGTCTTCTAGGCCGAGCCAAGCATTGGCATTTGTGAAAGGCCTTTTGGTCTAGTGGGACGCTACTCATCAGAGTTCAAACCATGGTGACAGACGTTTATTCTAGATTTTATCAAAGATTTGCAAGGTATACGCACATGTGCATGTTCGGTGATGCACAATGCACACTGAAGGCTAAAGAGTCTCCCGATCTCCTCTTTACATAGTGTACGGATGCGCACGAGTGTGTGTGCATGTGATGTGAGCATGAAGTGTGCGGGTTATGTACGTTCAAGTTGTACCCGATAAAACAAGGTTTAGTCCCAGATAAGTCCCAGGATTTGTGGGCCTATATGGGAGAAGAGTGGAGAATGCAAGCTTGGCTGGTACACACGCAGCCACCAACCACACGTGCATACGACATAGTTTTATTTTATCTTTTGCAATTGATGATTATAAGATAACTGAAGGCTTTAAATCAAGACAATTCCTTGGATAGGTTAGGATAAAGTAATCGCGTGGCATCATTGCATGACACCATTAACGCACAACACTACTACTTATACTTATACGCTACTACAAAAATGATTTCGCAAGATATTGCCCAACCAGGTGGTTATGAAATGCAATAATATTCTGAAATATGAGGATTTACAGAGACAGATATGTTATTGTTGCAGCGCACTAGTACCGGAAAGAATTTATGTGGCACTGGCCAACATATATTTCACGTGTCCAACGGCATTGACAGGCTGGCCCTTCGCTGGCCTCCATGCGGCTTCAATGCAGCGCGGATTCGGCGATTCAAAGGAGCAATGGCACAGATACAACAAATGGGACATATGTATGTGGTTCCTTGCTTTTATTTAGTGCACTGTAGTTTATTTATAGCTTATTTTCTTCTATTTACGCATACTAATAACTGGCTACCTTCATATATATCAAGAGAGAGACAGAGAGAAATGGAGAGAGAGGGCTGAAACTTATTTATATAGTGAGACTTGTATTTTGCAGTGACTGAAGGGAATGGTAAACCTGGGAGAAGAAAACCACATACACCTTTGGGAATGAGTGGCATACAGGAAAACCCATTAACCTCACTGGTTCCGTTACCGTGTCCAAAAAAAGCCCATCGCCGAGCCCGTTGAGGCCATCGATGGAGCCTGCTAAGTCCATCAACATCCATCCATCACCCCATGTCGTTGCCAGTTGATGCACCTGGTTTCATGCTGTCGGGAGCTGCCTCTGCTTCATCGATGGTTGCATCCAGTTTTAGTTTTGGCCTTGTCCTCCAAAATCTCTAGACCGGCAGTGGATGTTTTGTGTATCTTGTCTATAATAACTACCTTTTCATTCAATGCAACCCTGAATTTTTCTATGATTTATCAAATTGCTCTATTGCAGATTCATGGTAGCAGCTTGGTCGAGTCCACTCATTATATATACAACTGTATCAGCCTATAGCAGTTCCCTGCATCAACATTAGCCTGAGTCAGTGTTCAGTGTTGATATTGGTAGCTACGTAGTTTTACGACATACTGTCTCATGATACTCACATGAGGAGAAGTTTTTGGTCTGTGTCCGGCTTATACCTATCCCAGCCCCAGAGGAGTGAACTGCCGATCAAGACTGGGTGGCATCAGGAAAAATGAATCGAAATCTCGAGTCAGTTTTAAGGGCTTAGTACTCAATTTGACATATAAGAGGATTATAAGCTTCTTCCTGGCACTGCATAATCTGGTAGACAGGAGTCCCAATAATCCTGATTGCCTTTGGTGGAATTGCTCAACCACGGCGCCTGAACATAGATCGGCTGGACACTGGGGTCATGAGTGCAACTAGATGCCAGTACCTCTGATCACCCCCGCTGAAACTCGTTGCACAAGCAAGGCGGCTATGATATAGCTGACGCAACTGACCAGTTGTGAACAAGTGATGGCGAGTAGTAGCTGTCAAGCATGCACATGAGGCAAAGTAAGAGGTGATGCTTGGTGCCAACTGTATGTAATATCCCGCATGCTTGGCCAATAAACTTTTTTGTTGCTTTTGTAATAATTGTGGACGGATTTCTCTTCAGTGTAGAAGTAAGAAGCCCAAACTATTTTCTATTCAGTTGTCTTTGCTTAAACCTTTTTGTAATTAAAAAGCAATGATTCAGAAGTTTGTGATTGTACTTGTTGGTGGCTACTGGGCGTTAATTCCATAGTTAGTGAACTGCTAGCAAACAATGCTACTAGACGTCTATTGCCCTCAGTGCTACGAAGAGGTCCATATAGTTAACAAATAGCTATGAACCATGAAAGTAGAAAACAATATGTAATTACACTTCAAGGTGCCCTACTTACACTCTATGCTCCGGTTTCTCCCATCACAGGGCACTTGGGCTTTTTCTACTTTTTGTTACTTTATCTTTTTTATTATTTCCTAGTGAACTACTAGACGTTGTACTCAAGTAAAGAAACAAATGCATGCATAGCTTGACACAGTATGCACACAAAACATCTACATTTATTTTTTGGTCATTTAAAACAAATGAAAATAACCTAAGAAAATTGACAACACACCTTCTCCAATCGATAAGACATTTGAGATATTTTAGGTACTGTGGTAGGAGAGTTTCTGAAACTTTTGCGACAACAAAAGAGATCATTTGTGCCAACTATAGACAAGAGATCATTGGTCCAAATACCGTCATATGCACTTTTGGGACAGCAAAGTTTCTGAAACTTTTGATGTTTGGACCCATGTTATACCCACCTCGGCACATTAAAATATCTTACTATTAAGTCGCGAGGGATCAATTCACAAGGAAAGCTAGTATTTTTTTCAGATGAAGTGGCACTGTTAAGTCGTGTAATGGAGCGATACCTTGACCTTGATTTTTTGCAAGAAAAAAGAACACTGACGAAATCATAATATTTAATAAATGTAGAAAAATCATAATTCCACCACAAACCAGGGTTAGTAACACAAGATTCATTTCATATACCACTGCTCGTCCTCTTCCCGTTTCATCATCATTATTCCCTTTGTTCAGTTGGCGTTAGTTTATCATCAATTTGTAGAATTGTTTATAATCTTCAAGCATAACTACGCTTTGCTTTTCGAAGACAATACTGTTATTGCCCTGCTTTTAATGCTTCGATTGCAACTAACGCCTTGTTTAGTTCGTGCGCAAGTTGCAAGTTTTTCCACTCTCTCTCCATCAAATTAATTTCTACCCGCATATATGGAGCATTAAATGTTATTGAAAAAATAACTAATTATACAGTTTTGTTGTAAATCACGAGACGAATCTTTTGAGCTTAGTTGGGCCACGATTAAACAATATTTGTCAAATACAAACGAAAGTACTACAGTTGCTCAGATCGTAGAAACTTTCAATACGAAACCCATGGAGTAAATGCATCCAGAAGCAGCGGCACAACAATATTATGCATGCTACATTTATGATTAGAAAATGATTTCATATGTTGTCACTACTGGAAACCGCTCTCACTATTGGAAACCGCTGATATGCTAAGTGCCCAAAGCCAAAAAACAATTGACAGAGGCTTTGCCGAGTGCAATCCTCGGCATAGGGTACTCGGCTTATAGCGAACAGCTCTTTGTTGAGTGTTTTTGTCCGGCAAGTCTTAAAATGACACTCGGCAGAGAAAAAAATACTCTGCAAAATTTGAACCAGAAAAAACCTGAAAAATAAAAAAAAAAATCAGGGGAGGCCCCTACCAACCAGCGCCCCCTGTGGAATTCGAACCTGTGACCTCCTTGAGTAACATTGCTCACAAATCTTATATATCTCTCTTCTAGTTTCATAGAACTAGATGAGAGGATGTAGATTTTGTTAATAATGTTACTATCCCTTTGTCAAATAAAGAAATAATCAAAATAAAAGTTGCGGATCTCTTTAGAAGTTATACAACTTTGTAGTTGAACATTTTTTTATTTGAATTAATTTACTATTTCAAGACATGCTTTCAAGTTGACATTTTTTGAAATTCATAATTTCTTTGTCGAGTGCCAAATAAAAGACACTCGAAAAAGAACTTCTTTGCCGAGTAAAAAAAAACACTCGGCAAACCGCTTAGCACTCGGCAAAAAAGACGATTCCCGGTAGTATGTAAAAAGTAAGTTACGCATCCTTGTTACATTGTACATAAACATGCAATCCGTAAGTTATGCATCTATCTATTTCAGATTCAGAGAACGGAGCCTGTTGGATGCATCTATCAAACCATTTGTATGGTTGGCGTTATTACTCACCATTTATTAAAAATCTGTTTTCAGGGGTGTCCAATTAAATAACATGGGTGATTGCCAAACCAACCATAAAAAATACCTCATTTCTACGACGAAAACGTAGCATTGCCTAACCCTGACGTCAGCAGTTTGGCGGTGCTATCAATTGTTTACCATTACTCATTATTCATTTACTGATAGCTACGGTTGTGCTTGCTGTCTACCTCCCTTTATATAGAGCTTCTTCACATATGGCTGTTTCAAAATTAGATGACGAAAATTTGATGTATAGTGTCTAACCACTGCGATTTAAAATTTAAACGGAGTGAAGCACAATCTGGGAATAGGTGTGGTATCCAGGAAAATCAAACTACCACTTGACACCATGATGTACGAAGAGTTAGCAGGTCGTGGCACCCTGATATTCGCTTTATTTGTTATCTGTTTCATGGGATGCCAATGAGGTAGAATGTTACCGTCAATCTCAACGACGGATGTACAACCAAGTTACCTGCCTCATCCGACACAGTGCATCACGGAGCTGCAAAAACATTGACCTAGAGGACACTGACAAAGCGTGAGGACCTTGCTGTTTGTTACAAGCTGATGAACTCAGTCGATGGAGCCTGCTCCATTGCAAAGGTGATCGGGAACTGCTATAATGCTCCAGAAAATGGTGGCAGCACTTTACACCTGCCTACACTGAGAAGCAGCCCTGTGTCAAGACCTTCTAGCTTGACCATCCTGCAGTTATAGTTCCTTGTGGAGAATTAATAAAAGTGCGAAAGCGTCCAAGACGACTTGACTTAACTTCATTTCAGAGCGATTTCTGAGCGAGTCCGCCAAAGTGCTTGGGTCTACGTGATAGCATTTCTGTCTAAAAGATTATAATGATTTCGTGGAGTCTTATTGATCTTCGTGCTTCTTTTATTGTCTATACAGCTAGTATGTGTTTTCTACACGAGGAAAAACGTTTGATACCAACTTATGTTAGTTTGTCTTGATCAAATCATTTTTCTATGCAAAAACTGAAGTTCTGCTGTACTTGTAATTGTCACTGGTGCCTAGCTACATGCATTCTATTTATAGATAGCTAACGTCCACTACTACAGAACAGGCCTTTGGTCACTTGGGCAAAATGAGCAATAGCTCCCGAAAATTGGCGCCCGGGACTAAAGGTCCATCTTTAGTCCCAGTTAGTAACACCAACCGGGACTAAAGTCCCCAGCCCAACGGCTGTGGTGTCGCATCTGCGGGGGGACTTTTAGTCCCGGTTGGTGTTACCAACCGGGACTAAAATCCATCTTTAGTCCCATTAGTAACACCAACCGGGACTAAAGGTTTTGTCCCGATCAGACACCAGCCGGGACTAAAGATGGGACTTTAGTCCCGGTTGGTGTTAGGGACCGGGATTAAATCCTCCCCCCATATTTGAATCCTTCTTCCTCCCCTGGCCGAGCTGCCCGAGCTCACTTTCTTCTTTGTTCTTCATGTTCTTCATGTGTTCTTGATTGATTTGTGCTCACATCTCCGGCTATTGATTCATTTCATCACTTCTACGCCGTCATTTACTTATTTAGAGGTTACTAACTTCATCTTCTCAAGTTTTAGCTGCAGGTTATCTCATTTTGTGGTGTTATACATGTGGTTTTTTTATTTTTTTTGATTTCTACACTATTTTAAACTCCAATCACTTCATCGTTTAAATATTTTAATGTAGATAACTACAATTAAGACCCTAAAAATTAGTATACACTATTTATTACTATTATGTTTTGGTTTAGTTAGTAAAATACTAAATTTATGGTTTCTCATTATAATTAGTTTTTTTAAAAAATAACATTTGATAATACTTTAGTTTATAATTTGTGATCTAGTTAATTAGTTAATTATAACTAAGTATAAATAATACATTTGAAGGATTATTTAATTATAACTAAGTATGACTATAAAATTTGTTTAGGAAAAATAAGAATGGAGAATTTTAGGTTATGTGTTAGTTAGTTACTTGAATAATTTATTTTTTGAAATTTGTGATCGGGTTTATTAGTTAATTTAAACTAGTATGCATGCCACATTTCATGATTAGTTAGGAAAAATAAATAACTTTGTGACCGGGTTAATTAGTTAATTATAACTAGTATGCCTACCAAATTTCTTGATTATTTAGAGAAATAGAGAACTTTGGTGTTTTTTTTTAATTTTGCTTGTTGAGAAAAATTAGAAATAGAGAATTTTAGGTTATTTGTTACTTTTATTTTTGTAGTAAAAATTAGAAACTTATCATACTTTTATGTTGCAATGCGCACAATGACACGTGGTTGGATGTACAATGCCGATCGCCGCTCTAAAGAATTCATTGATGGTGTGCATTATTTCTTAAGAGTGGCCGAGGAAAACAAGCGGGATGGATTCATACGTTGCCCATGTTGCCTTGTGTCGAGAATTTGAAAGAATATTCTAGCTCTAGAAATATTCACTCATATTTGTTGAAGTCAGGTTTCATACCAAACTATATTTGTTGGACCAAGCATGGAGAAACCGGGATAATGATGGAAGAATGTGAAGAAGAACAAGAACAAGCGGAGCCTAACGACCTTATTGCTCAATTCGGTGGCTTCGATGATACAAAGAATGGAAGAAGCTGAAGAAGAGGGGAGGTGCTCCCGGTGAAGGTGATGCTCTTGGTGATGCCATTCGTGATGCATAGAAAGAATGTGAAAGTGAAAAAGAGAAGGCAAAGTTTGACCGCATGCTAGAAGATCACAAGAAATTATTATACCCATCGGCCCAAGATGGGCAAAAAAAAAAAGGGTACAACACTTTGAGTTGTTGAAATGGAAGGCACTGAGAATGGTGTATCCGATAAGGCATTTGGACAATTCTCGAAAATCTAAAAAAAGATGCTTCCGAACCCTAATGAGTTGCCCACCACTATGTACGAAGCAAAACAGGTCGTCTGTCCATTGGGATTAAAAATCCAGAAGATACATGCATGTCCTAACGACTGCATCCTATACCGTGGCAAGGACTACGAGAATTTAGAGGAATGCCCCTTATGTAAAGCATCACGGTATAAGATCAGGCGAGATGACCCTGGCGATGTTGAGGGGGAAGAACGTCCTAGGAAGAAAATCCCTGCAAAGGTTATGTGGTATGCTCCTATAATACCTCGTCTGAAACGTCTTTTCAGAAACAAGGACCATGCAAAGTTGTTGCGGTTGCACAAAGAAGACCGTAAGGTAGACAACATGTTGAGACACCCTGCTGATTGGTCTCAGTGGAGAGCAATAGATAGGGAGTTTCCAGAGTTTGCAAAAGACGCAAGAAACTTGAGGTTCGCTCTAAAATGCGGACGGTATGAATCCTTTTGGTGAGCGGAGCAGTGGTCATAGCACTTGGCCTGTTACACTATGTATCTACAACTTTCCTCCATGGTTATGCATGAAGCGAAAGTTCATTATGATGCCGGTGCTCATCCAAGGGCCGAAGCAACCGGGCAATGACATTGATGTGTATCTAAGGCCATTGATTGAAGAACTTCTACTTTTATGGAGCGAAACAGGTGTTCGTATGTGGGATGAGTACAAACAGAAACACTTCGACCTGCGAGCACTGTTGTTTGTGACAATCAATGATTGGCCTGCTCTAAGTAATCTTTCAGGGTAGTCAAACAAGGGATATAATGCATGCACACACTGTTTTGATGATCTTGATAGTATATATTTGAAAAAATGCAAGAAAGGTCGTGTACCTTGGGTATCGTCGATTTCTTTTTGTGAATCACCCATTAGAAAGAAAGGCAAGCATTTTAAAGGTAAGGCAGACCACCGACTCAAGCCTCGCAACAGAACTGGAGAAGATGTATTTGAGATGGTTAAGGATGTGAAAGTAATTTTTGGTAAGGGACAGGGCAGCCAACCAGTTCTAAAAGATGCAGCGGGTCATGCACCCATGTGGAAGAAGAAGTCAATATTTTGGGAGCTACCGTATTGGCAAGTCCTAGAGGTCCGTAATGCGATCGACGTCATGCACCTGACAAAGAATCTTTGTGTGAACCTTCTGGGATTCATGGGTGTGTATGGGAAGCCTAAGGATTCACTTGAAGCACGACAAGACTTGCAGGCGTATGGAAGAGCGAGACAACCTGCATCCGAGAAGACAGATGATGGGCGCCAATATTTAAGACACTGCTAGCTACACTCTTAGCAATGAAGAGAAAGAAATTATGTTTGAATGCTTAAGCAAAGATCAAGGTTCCATCTGAATTCTCCTCTAATATAAAAGGTATAATAAATGTGCCCGAGAAGAAATTTCTGCACTTAAAAGTCGCATGACGCCATGTGCTTATGACGCAATTGCTTCCAGTTGCATTAAGAGGAATTCTACCTCCACATGTACGTCTAGCAACCGTTAAGCTATGTGCATTCCTCAATGCAATTTCTCAGAAGGCAATCAATCCACTAGAACTTGCTGCTCTACAGAATGATGTGGTTCAATGTCTTGTCAGCTTTGAGTTAGTGTTCCCTCCATCCTTCTTAGATATCATGACACACCTCCTAGTTCATCTGGTCAAGGAGATCAATATTCTTGGTCCTGTGTTCCTGCATAATATGTTTCCTTTCGAGAGGTTTATGGGAGTCCCGAAGAAATATGTCCACCAGGCGTGCTCGGCGAGAAGGAAGCATCGCAGAGGGCTATGGGGCCGAGAGGAGGTCATTGAGTTACGTGTTGAATTCATTCCCGAACTTGACCCAATTGGTGTTCCCCGAATCACGACACGAGGGGAGACCGAGCGGAAAGGGAACGATTGGAAAGAAAACCTACATCGGTGCGGGGGGGCGATTGTTTCAATAAAGCACACTACACTGTTCTTCAAAACTCATCCGTGGTGGAGCCGTATGTCAAGAAACATAAGGACTTTCTACGATCCCAGTTCCCGAGAGAAGAATGAAGCTTGGCTTATGCGTCAGCACATGGACACTTTCGGTGATTGGTTACGAAAAGAATGTCGGGGCAATGACCAGATTGATGAGCAACTATATTTGTTGGCTAGGCAACCATCATGGCACATCCTCACGTACAAAGTGCGAGATAAATGGAAATACATTTTACACCCTAGGCCAAGATAAAAAAACGAACCAAAAGCGGTGGGGTTCGGCGTAGGCGCCACCGACCGAATGGAAACAGACAAACATATTATGGCCGCATAGAGGAGATTTGGGAACTAGACTACGCACCTAATTTCAAAGTCCCTTTGTTCCGGTGCCAATGGGTCAAGAATACGGGGGGCAGAGTAACAGTTGACAAAGACTATGGAATGACAACAGTGGACCTCAACAATGTTGGTTACAAAGGTGAACCATTCGTCCTTCTTTGCTGATGTGACTCGGGTTTTCTATGTGAAAGACATGTCGTCAAAACAAAAAAGAGGGGAAAAATAACAACAACTCAACAAATGAGCCAAAAACGTCATATAGTTCTCTCGGGGAAAAAGAAACATTGTGGGAATTGAGGACAAATCAGATATTTCAGAAGATTATGAAAGGGATGACCGAATCACGCCTTTCAATGTGACCAAAGATCCGAGCATCATGATAAATGCTAAGGACACTCCATGGTTACGTCAAGATCATGACCAAGGAACATACGTCAAAAAGAAGATCACTACTGTGCCCGCTTGAAAACTAGTAATGTTTAATAAATAGTGTGTATTAATTAGAGATATTTTGTTGACAACTGCGTGTATCGGAGATTAGTTGTGTGACAATTATTAATTACTTGAGATATTTGTATCATGTTTTCTTTTTCTCCATCGTTTAAAATGAAATTTCTTTATGATGAAAGGTTACATCGAAATGACTTGAATTTTTTAAGCAAGTGAACCCTAATAACAAGATTGAGATCAATCGGGTACTCGATGAATAAAAAAATATTTGCCTTCCAATACAAATCCTGTCCAAAAAGCAACAATTTTAGAATTATTAATTGATCAATATATTTTTGCATTAATAAAATAGTAATTATTATTTACATTTGCAATCACTATTGTAAAGTGTATGTGTATTGGAAGGCAAATATTTAAATTAAAAACAAATGTAATTATTATTTACATTTCCAATCACTATTGGAAGGCAATAATTTTAGAAGCATGTGTATGTGACAATTTGGCATTAGATAAAAAATTTTTAAAAATAATCCGATGTAATGGTGACCCACACGTATATCACGATTTTAGAGATAAATGATGATAAATGAACAAAATTTACTTTTAAATAATGCACAAACAAATTTTCTGTCAAAAACACCTACTTTAAGATATTTAAATAAAGTAAAATATTTTTGCATTAACAAAATACTAATTATTTTTTATATATAACTTTGCTATTATAAGGAATGGAAAGATTTTATGTTCCTAAATTTATTACGAAAAGCAATTAGACAAAAGGAAATGGAAGTGTTATTTTTGAACAAATTAATACATATTCTTTTATTTACTATGCAATTAACAAAATTAATCTCATTATTGTAAGCAAAAATAAAGAAGAAACCCTAATGCAAACTGCCGGGTGAAATAGACCTTTAGTCGGTTTGTGAAAAGCACACGGGACTAAAAGGGGACCTTTAGTCCCGGTTTGTAATCACGCACCGGGACTAAAGGTGGGACCTTTAGTCCCGGTCGCGCGTTACAAACCGGGACTAAAAGGGCCTTTAATCCAGTGCTCTTTACAAACCGGGGCTAAAGGTGTGTATGGGTATTTAAGCCGTGTGTTCTTCCTCCTGTTTCTAGATCGGCGTCTTCTTCCTTCCGCCGCCCGATCCACCGCCGCCCCCGGCCAACGCGGCGACCCTCCTCCTCCCGAGCCGCCGCCACCGGCCAACTCCTCCCGAGCCTTGTGCCGTCGCCATTAAGCGCCGCCGCCGTCCCGAGCCTCGCGCGGCAGCCGTTGGCGGGAGGGTGTGCCGCCGCCGCCCGGCCCTACTCCTCCTCCCGTGCCACCACCGCCCGGCCGCCTCTCCTTCTTCTTCTCCGGTGGCGGGGAGCCGCGCCTTCGCCCTTCTTCTCCGCCCGGCGACCTCCTCCTCCCCGAGCACGCCCGGCCTTCTTCTTCGCCACTGCAGCAGGGGAGCACGCCGCCGGCCGTTGTCTCTCCGGCCAGAGCAGCAGCAAGGAGCACCGGTCTTCTTCGATCTTCGGCCACTGCAGCACGGGAGCACGCCGGCCATCAGGTCTCTCCGGCCAGAGCAGCAGCAGGGAGCACACACCAGCAGGGAGCAGCAGCAGGGAGCACACGCCGTCCAAGGGTGCGCGCGCGAACTAGCTGTGTATGCATGTGTTGTGTGTTGCGTCTCTGTTCGACGGCCATCGAGCCGTGGAAGCATGTGTGTGTGTGTTGTGTTGGCCGGCCATCGAGCCGAGAGCATGTCTGTGCAGGATTTGGAGAGAGAATGCAACCACGCGATGAACGACAAACGTGGGCGATGACCTAGCGACGTTCTAATCAAAACTATTCATTTTATTTGAAACCCTAACGACGTGGTAATCAAAACTATTCATTTTATTTAAAACCCTAACGACGTTCTAATAACGACCTAGTGACGACCGGGACGAACAACACGGCGGCGTAGCGACTTAGCGACTTATCGACGACCTAGCGACGTCCGGACGAACAAGACACGATAACCTAGTGAGCGCTTAGCGACTTAGCGACCCTAGCGACGGCCGGACGAACAGACACACGACGGCGTAGCGGCGACTTAGCGACTTAGCGGCGACTTATCGAGTTAGCGACTTAGCGACTTAGCGACCTAGCGATTTAGCGACTTAGCGACCAACCGGGACGAACAACACACGGCGACTTAGCGAGTTAGCGGCGGCCGGACGAACAAGACTCGACTTAGCGGCGGCGTAGCGATGGCCGGACGAACCTTATATATATGATGTCAAGTAACTTATATATATATATATATGATGTCAAGTAACTTTATTACGTAACTTCATTATGTAATTTCATGTAAAGTGACTATGTCAAGTAACTTTATTAATGATACATTTAATTAACTTTATTAACTTCCTCATATATAATATCTAAGGTTTTGTAATATTGTAATATTTTAATAGAATGACAAGTAACTTCATTAATAATATTAATGTCACGTGACTTTATTATGTAACTTTATGTCAAGTAACTTTATTAATGGTATTTTTATTTAACTTTATTAACTTTCTTGTGGCGCTACATGACAAATTGAATTCTAACATCTTATAATTAACAACTTTTGCAGAAATGGCCGATCCGAATGATAACATGGATGAGGCAATGATGGACATAATCAACAGCAGCGGCAACCAAAATCCCCAAGTCCAAGATGATGACAATCAACAAATAGATGATGGAAGTCAGTACTTCGCTGATTATGAAGAACTTGTGGGAGACAATCCTGATGAGGTCTATCTACAATCTAGTCTATATGTATATACATGAAATTAAAAAAAATGGCTTTTGTATTAATATGTTTATGCTTGTTTGTGTAGCCCTCTGGATCAGCGACAACTACCGGGAGTAGTAGAAAAGTGCGAGGCCCGAAGAAGCCATTGGAGGGTCGGTACATTCTGTCGGAATTTGACGAGGGTACAGGCCAAGTACTTGGGGAACATTCAAAAGAAATTTGTTACGCACTGTGGGTACCTTGTAAGGGACAGGGCTCCCGATCGATGCTCGAGAATGGAGACAACGGAAAGATGACCCTAATATTAGTTTTGTCTCGGATCGTGACAAGGAATTGCTTTGGCTAGATATCCTTCAACATTTCACGCTCGATACACGGGATGAAGCTTTGAAGGAGAAGGTTCAAATTTGGGCTATGCGTAAGATGGCCAAACAATTTTAGGCTTGGAAGAAGAAACGCACAAGACTTTTGTTGCAAATAACCGGACACGGATTTCACCAATAAGGCCTACGTCAAGTTGAGGCCTTTTGGGATGAGTTCGTAGGTTCAAGAACTCGATGAGGGTCGAGCACGGATGATCCGTAATCGGAAAATGCTAGACACAAGCAATACCACCATCACTTGGGTTTAGGTGGCTACCGGACCGCTATTCCCAAGTGGCGTAAGCCGAACAGAGATTGTTGACAAGGGATGGAACCCGGGAATCACTGCACCGGCCTTGAAGCGCCAAGTATTGGTTCTTCGGTCATGGGGGAACCCCGGACCTAGAGACCGGAAAGGTAGTGTACGGCGAGAAACCGCAGAGTGGGACAGAGAATAGCCTATGCCCGAGGATTAGTTGAAAGTGGCGCCCGGATAAATAGAGAGAAGGATGAGCCGACATACGCCACAGAGACTGCTGAACACGATGGGCGAACAAGAGGCTATGGGGAGATATCGTGGGAGCATGGCTTCCCTCAAGATAGACCCACTTATAGAAGCCGCCAAAGAAAGAAGGAAGAGGAGGCGAGCGATTGCGTAGGTTGGAGGCAATGGTGATGGAGTCACAAGCGGCCGGCTCGTGAAGCGATACAACGAGAGAAAGCACTTGAAGAGAGAATGAATGAGGAAATCAAAAGACAAGTGCAGGAAGCGATAAGTTCTATGCAAAGGCAAACTACATCGAGCACAGAGTCAACATTAGCCCCCTCGGTCGGTTGAAAAGCGGTTGCGCTTCCCACGGAGGTGCCAACTATTCAAGACGACGTGGGGGCGCTGCGCTTTCCGGTGGATGACGTCACCGAAGCTAAGACAACATGTGAGCTGCATATTCCACGTGGGGCTGCCACAGTCATGGTTGCTGTCGGTGTTGTAACTCATATCGACCCTACGAAGACACCAAGAATCCATGGGGCGATAGTTCCAACTGGATATGCTAGTGTCTCGGTGGATAGAGTTGTCAAAGGCTTCGAAAATGTGCAGCTTGAGATAGAAGGAGGTGATGGAGAGAAGACTCTAGGACAAGCAGAGAAGGCTTTCATTTGTTGGCGCAAGCGCTACATCATTATTCCTGGGGCATCACCTAGTAGTCTACCACCACCTCCTCGTCATGAACCTAACCCTAGGTGCGGATGAAACTTGATGATACATTTAATCACTAACTTTATTTTGCATTCTCTTAGTTAGCGGTTTACTCATATACCTCTTTGGTTTCACAGGTGGTCACCAACATGTCATAGTGCTGCGGGTGATGACGAGGCAGTGCAAGACACGGCTGCATCGCCTCGGGCTGCAACGCCGCCTCCTCGGGCTGCAACGCCACCACCTCGGGCTGCAACACCACCACCTCGGGCTCCAACCCCGCCACCACGTGCTCCAACGCCGCCTCCTCGGGCTCCAACCCCGCCACCTCGGGCTCCAACGCCGCCTCCTCGGGCTCCAACCCCGCCACCTCGGGCTCAAACGCCGCCTCCTCGGGCTCCAACACCGACACGGCTGCCCCCTCGCCTCCACGTCGGGCTCCAACCCCCCCACCGGCCGCGCCATCGCCTCCCACACGTGGCTCCAGCGCCGAAACCGGTGGACCCACCATTGAAGAAGAGGCCGGCCACACGATCAAATGTGTCGGCCGCCCCGCAGCCCAAAAAGAAAGGCCTCGAGAAGAAACAACCTGTCATTCCTAAGAAGCTATCCTATGAGAAGACTGGTGCAGAAATAGAAGCTTCGGTAAAGTCAGATGTGGACAGTTTCTTCAAGAGACTTAAGGATGAAAGAGAATCCAAGCGGAACCCTGAGAAGCCCTACCTCTTGCTAAAGCCAGAAAATCTACGGCAAAGGGTTGAGGCTCAACAAAAAAAAAAGAGGCGTGCAGCTTTCGAGAAAGAATCGTCATCTTTATCTGACTATGAGCGCACTCTAACCAAATCCCTAGAAGGAGAGAAGAAAGGGAAAAGAGCACGCAAGGGTGTAGCACAGCTCGGGGAACAATCAAAGCAATCAGTGCCCCCGCTAGTCGTTGGGAATCAATATGGTTCAAACATCGACGTGCTAGACCAGCAGTTACCTCCAGGTTTGAACTATGAGAATCTTGAAACTTTTTTTGAGGACACTGGTCTTACCTTATCCCAAATGATAGCTGGGGCAGCAATTGAAAGTGCAAAAGAAATTGATCATTATCAGAAGACATATGAATATGGCAAGAGTCTGTGCAACCCTGCGGCCTTCAGCAAACTTGGCACGCAGATGTACTTACTAAACAAGTGGTACCTCGATGCGTGTGGCAGAAGAGCAGATGACTATATTTGCGTCCGAATTAGAAACCATCATTACTTCCGTGGTGATGATGTTATTTATGTTCAATTTAATGAGCTACACCAGCTATGCCACATGGACGCTCTGGACAAAGCTCTAATCAGCTGCTTCTGTCTGTAAGTGATTCTTTCTTTTTAATAATGTCACTGTAACTTATCATGTATATGTATAACTAATTACAGAAACCGGCTATACATATGCAGAAACATGATGAGGGACCTCAGAGCTAGAAATGACAAGGAGGTTGGATTTGTAGATCCTTATGTTGTATTCAAAGACCCTAAGACTCCGCATGCCATATGGAGAGTTCAAACGGAGAGAAATCTACGGAGGTACTTGATCAATCAAAAGGATAAAAGATATATACTCTTTCCCTATAACTTTAAGTAAGTATCATTATCGTGTGTACGTACATTCTATTAACCCAATTGATGAGATCAGTGTGAAGATAAATAATTATTTTGCCTACACACAAATGCAGCTTTCATTGGATACTAATTGTGATGGATCTCTGGCAATCTCATTTGATAATCTATGACTCGTTGAGAAAACCACTGGAAGATTACCAAGGAATGATAGATATTATCCAAGGATAACTTCGATCTCTAAATATTACTTTCAGCTCTTTAACTCTGTAATAGATAATTAATAATGATCGTTTTATTGCTAGGGTTTGGGCTTGGTTCGTGCGAAAACACCGTCCCAGATTTAAAAAGTGCCACTTTCGAAGCCTATCCTACATCGATTGGATTCTACGGCAGCCACAGGGGCAAAAATTTATGCGGATACTATGTCTGCGAATTTCTAAATGTCTATGAAAAAAAGATCAAATCTTGAGCACGCAAAAGTATGTAACATGTATATATAATAAGTTCATTTCAATTATTTGTTGCTATTTAATAAATCTTATACATATCTATAACTTTTTTCTTTAATGATTACTATAGGAGACGTGGTTGAGGGAGAAGGTGTTGACTGAAGTCCGCCTAAAAGGAATTCGAGGAGATAATCGCGGGGATTTCTTAACGACCAAGTCCTAAATCCCGCCGGCGAGTACTTTTTCAACCTTGACGAGCCACTCAAACCAAACCAAGATGATCATTTGTATGATGCTTGAGTGGCGGAGAACAATTAAGTTGTAAATACTTTATCCGTGACGGAGACATGTAAATTTTATATCATAGATCTATAGATATGTATAATATATAAATAGTGTTATGTAATTTATTTATATGTAATGATCTAAATTATAAATTATAGGTGCGGCGTCTACATAAACAAGCAGCGAACAATACGCATTCGAAAATAATAATAATACAATTGTAAACCAGAAAGGGAAAACCAAAAGAAAAGAAAAGGAAAAAAGAAAAGAAAAAAAAAAAACTCTTTAGTCCCGGTTGGTAACACCAACCGAACTAAAAAGGTGCGGCCAGTGGCGCACCACAGCGAAAGCCCTTTAGTCCCGGTTGGTGTTACCAACCGGGACTAAAATGGACCTTTAGTCCCGGGCCGCGGAACCGGGACTAAAGGTGGGACATTTAGTCCCCGAAACCTTAGTCCCGGCTCCGCATTCGGGACTAAAGGCCCTTGAGCACCGGGACTACAGCCCTGTTCTGTAGTAGTGGTCTAGCAAAGAGGGCTACCTTGCGTTTGCTGCATCCAGAACTTTTAATAAGCTACTTGTACTGTTCTGTTGCAGATTTGTACTAACTTCTTGTCAAAACTCCTCTCCCTGTATATACCACTATAAGTCTCTAACATGCTGCAGTTTCATTAGTCAATGTTTTCTTTTGCATGTGATGCTATTATGTCTCTAAACTTGTACCTCCATTGGCGATTATTTTGATCTCTGTCAGGCTGTAATTATGCTGCTGCTGCACACATAGCCATACCAGAAACAACAAATAAAATAGTGACTAAGAATAGGAGATATCACAGAAACAAGCACTGAGGAGATAATTTCAACTACATATAGGTCGAGTGGATAGAGGAGGTATGCACGAGGCTGCATGTTGTGGGTTCGATCCCCCGAAGCTATGTGGCATTTCGTGTCAAATATCATGAGGCTTGGGATGGTGCATGCATGTGGCTACCTTGTGGGGGTATTCATATATTTAAAAAATGTTTTCAACCATTATTTATGATTTATGGACAATGATTTGTAGAGACGTCCAATACAACTGCTTCTATAAATCAATTCTAAAATCTTATATGGAGATGACTGGAAACAGAGATGACTGGAAACACCGCTTATACAAAGGTAAAATGCAAAAGTGCTTCCTAGTAGTAGTAGTGGCATAATGGTTCTCAGTGTGTTACATTACCTTTGTATCTTTTGGCTAGTTTTCAATTAGTAATGAATTTTAAGATTATTTCATACAAATGTTTCTTTTCAAACAACTTTATTAGTTCTTATAGTATAATGTTTCGTATAATAAGAGTTGATTGCTTTGTATTTTTATGAAGGGCATCTGTTTCTAGTTTTGGGTACAGGCCATGATTGTTTTTGTTTTGTCTATCTTTGGAGTCTTTTCCATCATGAAATAGAAGTTTGTGCACTGGCATTACATTTGGTTCCAACTTTCCTTTAATAATGTCGTAACTAGTGAGCACCAAGGCAATTAAGGCCACTACTTTTTGTTCGCTGCATGCACCATGAATTTTATGATTTTATTTTGTCCTAATGCATATTTCTAGACTGCTCTCACCATATATACCACTCCGGCATCATACTGCAGTGTCTTGCATCACCATTAGCTTGACAAACAGTTTGCTGTATCAGCCAGTGTTGTTTTTGAGTGCCTCTGACAACAAGTGATTTATGGGTCAGGAGTCAGGACTGGGTGGCATCAGGATAAATGCACAGAAAGCTTGAGTCGAAATTAGTGGCTTAACACATAATTTGAGATCTGAGAGGGTAATACTTCTTTCTAGCACAGTACAATTTGGTCCAACTGCACAACTCATTCGTTGACCACTTCACCCCGCACGTGGAACGGCTGGGGGATCAAAAGTAAGTAGATGCCGGTGGTTCCGTGAGATACACTGGCCGGTGGCAAAGTAGATGCCGGTGGTTCCGTGAGATACACTGGCCGGTGGCGCAACATCGCGAGCTACTCATAGTATATGTCAACTACGAGCTTGTTGATCCACGCGATCGAGCAGTCTGTTGGATGCCAACATTATGTAATATCCAGAAGAAGAAGCAGTACAGGATATGGTGTGGTATCTTGAGGGTGCACAGGAGGCAAGGATCGTCAAATTAATGTGTGATATCCTTTCACATAAATGTAACCCCTTAATATGTAGATTTATCATTTTGAGAAGTAGATTTCTGATGAACTATTTTCTTAATATCCTACTTGAAGTACGTGCAGTGCAGGTAGGTGGCTGGAAAGCCAGTAAAGGATTACCCGTATATGAAGAGTACGTCAAATGTAGATGAACATGAAGTAATTGCAGAATTATGCTTACTATATACTCCCTCCATATGCTAAATACATGTCGTTCTAGCCAATTTACAAAGTTGCTGAAAGGATGTCGTTCTGAGGATTGATCGCCATTTTGGACGCCTCTGCCCTTGCATGCAGTCGCTCCGGCTCCCACGCCATGCGTGATTAAATGCGCCGCTGCCCTTAATGTGCCCGCTTCGTTTCTCGTGTCAAGACTGTAGCGCCATGCAAAATAACGGGATTTGGCAAAAAAATGCGGCCGCTAGGCTTCGAGCCTGGGACCTGGCAAAATTACCGCGCTGTGCTAGCCAGTTAAACCTTTGTTTGCTTTATGCAGAGGGAGCACCTGCAGCCTTATTTATTAGGGGCAGACAGGGAAAAAAAATTGTTAATTATTGACTCATTGGTAATCACAATCATGTCCTAAACGACTTGTATTTCCTATATGGAGGGAGTATAGTTATTCTACGGAGTTACTTATCCAGTCAAATAAATGTAGACGAACGTGCAAATAGGGTGCTGGAAAGCCAGCAAAGAATTTTGCATAAATTCTCAGTAATGCTTGAATTGGACGGGTTACCTGAATTTGTATAGTGGTGCAAATTCATTTGGAACTATCCGATGTCTGTATTATGTTGTATAGTATAAATAGATGAGTTAATAGCAATATTAATTAACTTAATCTCCCTCCAAAATTCATTAGTCATCAGGACAGTAAAAGGAAAAACTATCATCATACACTGAATCCGAAAGTACTAGCAAGTCAACAGATAACACACGTACTACTCACAACTGTCCACGCTCCCGTCTCCTCCTTGTAGCTCTGCTTCTCGTTCCCCTTCTGCAGCCATGGCGCCCAAGCTAGCTACATCAAATCGGAAATCATGGTTGGGGTTCATCGATTGATACTACAAATCAAATCTCCATGGACTTTATCTTCTTTGTAACCATTTCCCCCCTTCGATTTCTCCCACTCTCATGTGCACAAGTTGGGGGCGGCTGTAGCAGCCTGCTCGACTGCTCCACCTTGGTGCCATGATTATCGTCCTGCTGCACCATGGTGCTGTGCTCGGCGGCCATGGTGCCAAGACAGGGCCAAGAAGCCTCTTGTGTGCTTCACAGAGTAAACTGTGAGGTGACTCAAACTCCAGCAATGATCTCCACAACCTGACAGTGAGTGTTCTTACTCTTGCATCTTCTTATTCCTTCTTTCTTCAGGAAGACGCAGAGCAGAGCAGGGGAATGGTTGGTCCTAGCCCGATTCCTGCTAACCAGTGGCCGGGGACGGCGGCATGCCCTGGCGACGGTCACCTGCGCCTGCACCTAGCTTGGCCCCGGCCAGCGACGGCCCACTGGTCGCCTGGCCACGCATAGGCGGCGGCGCGGTCGCGGTTGGGTCGGCCCGGCCAGCCAGCGGCAGCAACCGGCGGCGGCGAGGAGGCGGGGCAATCGGCTCGGGTGGAGGACGAAGGACGAGGTAGTGGCGGCGGGACGGAGCCGAATGCTCTGGAAACGCCGGTTACGCCCGGGAATAGTGCACTTGAGCCGAGATCCAACACTTTTTGATTTTCTGCTGACGTTGCCCGTTCCATCGGCCGTAGCTTGCACCATAGTTTCCATGTAAGAAGATTATCTTCACTCATGCAGGACCTGGTAATCCTTGCTTCGCAACCCGGTATTCTATGGCTCCTTCTGGTACTGTGCAATCGGCAACGGTGTGAGGTGCAGATAAGGAGAACCATCCTTTCGTGTACTCCTTTGCAGCCATCCTGGAGTGAAACAGCATAATGCTCTGCTTGCTTCTCATCATCATCGATCGACCACAAGCTCATCATCAGCCATTCTTGGGTGACAGAGGCACTGGCAAGTACACCACTGTCCACTTCCTGACCGAGGCCAAGAGTAACAACCGGCCCAGAAGGATGACAAAACCAGCCGAATTCGACACTTGGCAGGCGGCTGTTTTTTTTTTTTTTTTGGTTTTTTCTTGGTTCTTAACAGATGCTGGTACAAAGCACTGCCTCTCCAAACCTCGATTAACGCAGATTTTGAATCAGGGGTGGATACTTTGCATGTTTCTGTTAATACTTGGTCTTGTCCCGTTAAAAAAAAAATACTTCGTGTTGTCTATGTGAACAAGAATAAATATGCCAACATTGCACGGTGAATGTGGCCAAAGTGTTTTTCTCTGTTCCATGGATGATGATCTAGTCCTACAACCGATTGTGACTGATATCAAGCTCCCACCACTTTAGATTCTATGCTTTTGCACCGCTTCTAGGTGGACTAAGTATTATTATATCAACACGATATAGTGGTCAGAGAAGTGAGCCTAGCTCACTTAGCCAGGTGACTCAATGTGGCTCTACACCTAGCCACCCAGGTTCGAATCCCGTCGGAGGAGAATTTGGGTGTCTATTTTTCTAAAAAAATCAGTACTGTAGAGAACTTTTCTACCGTCTTTTCTTGTAAAAAAACACGATATAGTGGTCTTGAATAAATCAAAAAAAAATAATAGACGTCAACAGGGCTATAAATAACCATGAAGTTTCGTAGTGCGTAAATTTGTATTACGACTCAGCATATATAATGATACCTGTGGGCAATACCTGTTGCCCAAATAGACCTATGTATCGCTGCTTAACAACAACACTGGCTGGGTTATGGTCATCCTGTATTATTATCCAGCAATTATACATGGCCAATATTGGTGTGAGTTAGCCAGCAATAGATGTTTTCAGAATGCAAACTGGAAAACTCTGGTCTCATTAATTTGCAGTCTACAATAGCATGTCCCTCCCTCTAAAAACCACGTGCTGTCCTACATGCACCACTAATGTTCTCTTAGTTAACTCTGCCACGTCAGTAGCTGGGCAGTGCAATCCAATGTTTATTATTACTCATTTAAAGTACCGCATTGTCATTGCTGGCTACCTCTCCGTTATATATAGGCAGCCCCTTCTCATATGGCTTTTTCAAAATTAGTTGATTGAAAACATGATATATAATTGTGGATCGATCACTATTAGACCCAGGGGTAAAGAAGCACGGTTTGGGAATAGGTGGTATCCAGGCAAATCCAATTACTCCCAGTGATCATCATGCAGCATGGTTGTGCCTCAACAAATCATTTGTTTATTCATGTCTGGCAACGAATCCCTGCAACTGCGCCCCTTTGGCCACAGCCTATCTACTAACCGCAGGTATACCTGAAAAAATTCTACATATCTTCTTGGTCATTTGTGTGACTGGATGTGTTTCGTACTCTGCTATATACTTTTGATGATTTTTATTTTTCTTGTGCAGTCTTGTTACCCTGCTGAACAGCAGCGTGACAGAATACTCATCTAGTCTATTTCTGTTTGAAAAGCATTCCTAAGTTTTTTGGGTACTAACTGCCTCATCATTTTGGGGGCTTGGATGATACAGAAACATAGGAATGCTTGTGTTTTTTTGGGTGTTTCTCTTTAACTAAACTCAATCCTGACATCTCTATGCACGACAAAAATGTACTGTGTTGTTCCCAGTTCATTGTTTTCTTTAGCTGCCATGATTTTTAATTTTCTTGTTCGGTGTTCTTGTCATGCTACTGGAGAGCAGCATAACAGAAAATGTTACTCACAGTGTTGTTCTCTGATGGGTGTAAATGTAGGGGGATGCAAAACTCTCCAATTGGTGAGGGGAACAGGAATAAGGAACACGAATGGCTACATATGCATCACAACCATTTGGACAATACTCCCTCCATCCTAAAAAAAATGACGTTTTAGGTGTTTATGCCATAAGTTTGACTCGATTTATAGAAAATATGTATAATATTTATATCTTTAAATAATTTTGTTAAAAAACTAGATCTAAAGATATTTTCGATAATACTAATTATGATACTAATTGATAATATTTAATATTTATAAAATTTACCAGCAGTGATTTCTCGGGAAGTGAGAACGTCATCTTTTTAGGACGGAGGGAGTAGTGAATAAACTAGTAACATGATGGCAACTCAATGCAATAACAAAATGCAAGTTTTGGTAACCTAGTAACGTGATGGCGGAAACAATCAAATAAATTCATTTATAAAGCATGAGGCCATGCCTAGCCTATATGTATCAGTTCATCATGTTGGTGTCAGTTTGACAGCTAAGCAGAGACTTAGGAATAACTGCTTCTTATATTATTCTGATGGGGAAAAGGCCATTATCCTTCGAATCTAAAATACCAACACTCTTGCGATGCAAACCATGGCATTGTTTAGATCACCCCCAAATTCCAAGTTTTTTCACTCTCTCTCCATCACATCAATTTGTAGCCGCATGTTTGGAGTATTAAATATAAATAAAAAATTAACTAATTGCACAGTTTGGTTGTAAATCACGAGACGAATCTTTTGAGACTAGTTGGGCCACGATTGGACAATATTTACCAAATACAAACGAAATGCTACAGAACTTTTCAATCTCTCTCCATCACATCAATTTATAGCCGCATGTATGGATCATTAAATATAAATAAAAAATAACTAATTGCACAGTTTAGTTGTAAATCACGAGACGAATCTTTTGAGCCTAGTTGGGTCACGATTGGACAATATTTACCAAATACAAACGAAATACTACAGGACTTTTCAATCTCTCTCCATCCCCAATCTAAACAAGGCCATGCCCATGGCACATCAATATTTCAAGCCTTTTTTTATGCCATTAAAAAAGTTGGTATACTCACTGAAGGCCCCCAAAAGTTTAATCTATCAGCAGCGTACGATTTCGACAAAATTTTCTCTTCCAAGCCATTTCGTCCATGCTCCGCTTATTTTCCAGTATTTAGAACCCTGACATGTGGGCCTAGTCAATGTAAATATCCTAAATACCCTTTCATATGTCTCTTGCATAGTGGGGCCAAGCAGTCAGCCTCCTCTCCCTTTCACATCTCGTTCCCCATGCCTCTTCTTCCCCACGGGACATGCGGCAGCTTCCTCCCTCCCCGCTGCCCGACATGGGGCACCCCAACCGCCACTGCCGACGCCCGCTCCACCGTACTCCTCCGCTCCCGGGCACGCGCACGGCGCACGGACTTGTCCCATCGCTCCAAGCTCCTCTTCCGGGTGCTCCACTCCTCGCCGTCCCCACAGCCACCGTGCTACTCCCTTCCCGTCGCGCTCTCCGCTGCTGCCATCCTTGCCACGCTCCCGGAGGGCCACCAGCTGCACGCCGTCTTTCGCCGTGTCCCGGACGGACACCGGATGCTCGTGTCGTGGAACACCACCGTCAACGCGCTCGCATGCAATGGGGACCACCTAGCCACGCTCGACCTGTTCCGGGAGATGCAGTGCGACGGCCCCGACCTTGAGCCCGACTCATACACGGTGCAGAGCGTGCTCGGCGCCTGCGCCACCGCCGACGCGCTCTCGCTCGGGCTCTACGCGCATGCGCTGCTGCTCCGGGAGCTCAACGCCGCTGACGACCGCGCCTCCCTCTCCACGGCACTTCCTTTGATTGGCACGGCGCACGGAGGGCTCGACAGCGGGTGCCCGCGGCAACGGCGCGCGCGGGCCTCCTCTGCTCGGCACCTCCTTTGCACGGCGCCTCCTTGCTCGGTGCGGCATAGGCGCGGCGCGCAGAGCGAGCGCACGGCAGCGGCGGCACGCGGGCCGCTGGCACGGCGTGCGGCGCAGTCGTGGGCCCGGCGTGGCAGGCGGGTGCGGCGCGAGCATGTGTGGGCGAGCGGGCGCGACGCGCACGGACAGCACGCGGCAGGCCGCCGTGATGAGACGACGGTGGCCTGTCCTAGCTGTGCAGAGGCGAGGGACGGCCGGAGGTTTTGGGGATGACGCGTGGGGTCTGCTCGTCATTGGGAGAGGAAGAAGGAGATGGCGGGACCTCGTTGTCGCTGAGTCTAGGACATTTAGAACGTTTTTCAGTGTAGTTTAACTCTGTTAAGTAGATAAGCGGACGGAATGGCCTGGGAGAAAAATTTTTATCAAACTCGTACGGTGCTGATAGATCGAACTTTTGAGGGCCTTCAGCGAGTATACCAACTTTTTTAGTGGCATACAAGAAAAATGCTCCAACATTTTAGCAGTGCTGTCCATTGTTTATAAGTTTATTACTGGCTGGCTAGTGGTCCATGCCGGCTAGCTTTATTTATAGACACGCAGCTTGTTCACAAATATATGTTTCAGAATTAGTCACTACTGCACAAACGGGCTTTAGTCCCGGTTGAAAACGTGCTTTAGTTTTTCCTAACTGGGACTAAGAATCCGGGACTAAAGGTCTCGGGCCTTTAGTTTCGGTTGTACAACCGGGACTAAAGGTTCTTCCGGAGAAAAAATAAATTGCGGTGTGTGGGATTCGAACCCAATACCTCTCGCCTCGCGCATAGAGACCTTACCAACTCAGCTGTACACCACATGTGACACAGTCCTGTACACTCTCCTTTTGAATTGATCCATGGGGGACCTTTAGTCCTGGTTGGTAACACCAACCAGGACTAAAAGGATCTTTAGTCCCGGTTGGTAATACCAACCGGGACTAAAAAGTCGATCTTTAGTTCCAGTTGGTATTACCAACCGGGACTAAAAGTTGAGGACCTTTAGTCCGGGTTGGTAACACCAACCGGAATTAAAGATCGACCTTTAGTCCCGGTTAGTTTTATCAACCGGGGTTAGAAAACCTTTAGTCCTCAACACAAAAAATACCGAGACTAAAGTTAATTTTGTGCATTGACCAAAGGCCTATTCTGTAGTAGTGAGTGCATTAAAAGCATGATATATGTTTTGGATCAAATACAAAATAAAAATGACAGGAGTGAAGCACGATTTGGGAATAGGTGGGTGGGTATCCAGGAAAATCCATTACCTCCCTGCTGTTTTCACGGATGCCATGTTACGTAGATGCCATTTATACATGCAAACAATTAGCAGGAAGCCTTTCACCACCTTGATGCTTGGCCTGTTGTCTAGGTTCAGATGTTTATTCATCTTTGCCACCATCCAATCTATTGTTTATTCATTTGCGCCACCATCCAATTGCAAACCAAGACATGACAGTTTGGCCACAGATCCAGGCAAGATGCATCACTGCTCATGGCTGCAGCATAACGGTAAACCATACAGCTGTTGTGATTTTATTATTTCCTATGTTATTTTCCTTAGGCTTTCATTCTCCTAACAACCAAAAACTGCTTGTTATCAAGCTCAGAACATTTCTGTAGCAGTGGCACCATGTGCTTCTATGGTGTGGAGATCCTCTGTCATTAATGGACAAGATTTGTCATTAATGGACAAGAAAATCGATCATTCCATGAATTGCACCATTTTGAGACTTAATTATATAAAGGACATAAGCAGGATCCAAGCGCACATTTCTGATTTTATTCAAAAAATAACCAATAAAAAACTTGTGCTCTGTTTTCCATATAGTGCTCTGTATTGCATTCATGCAAACCACTATAATAAACTGCTAACTAGGGATAATTTAGCCAAAAGGAGATATGTAGTTTCTGCAGTGAAAAAAAAAACTATCAGTCACTTGTTCTTTGAGTGCTGCAAGAGAAGCAATGTTTGGCTTTTGATCTCTGAAAATATGAATGTGGAGCTGGGAACGAACTTTGAATTTACAGCTCGGTTTTGGGTAACAAATAATGTTGGATATGTGTTGAATATGTGTACGAGTTAGGTTATGCTAGGCCTTTGAGTTGTATTAGGGGCTAGGATAGAGTTGGAGTTAGACTCTATATCCGAGGAGGCCATAAATATGAGGCAACCCCTGTAGTAACCTAAAGAGACGACTTGGTAGCTAGTTTGGGTGGCGGCTGGGTCGCGAGATTGCCCGAATGCCGATGTAGCTGCTGTTTATAGGGAGGAGCGCCCGTAGTCACACCCCAAGGCTTAGGCACATCGCCGAACCTTTTTAAAAAACATCCACTAGTATACAGAAGGTTTGTAGAGGCGGTTGACAACCAATTTCCACTGGCGTTTTCTCCAATCGCCAGTGGGAGAGCCCAGTGAAAATGGCCCATTTCCACCGGCGGTTGGTTGAGAACCGCCAGTAGAAATCGATTTCTACAGGCGGTTCTCTTAAGGAACCACCTGTACAAATCGTTGCCCAGAAAACATGAAAAAATAGCAAAATAATATTTTTAAAAAGTCAAAAAATATTTTTGGAACCGGGGAAGGCACTCGCAAGTCGCAAGTCGCGCATTTTTAAAAAGTCGCAAGTCGCGCATTTTTAAAAAAGCAAAATTATATTTTTAAAAAGTCGCAAGTTGCGCATTTTTTTTGTAAAATCGCACGCTACGCGGCCGTGGGGGTTCGAACCCACGACCTCGGCCTCCCCCCATGACCTTAGCCTCACGTGTAGCCCCCTCTACCACTCCACCCACACGTCACTTGTATCAATATCCTATTTCGGTTCCCCACATATTATCTCAAACCGATAGTAAATTCAATATTTAGGGGTCTAAACGAATTGAAATTAAAAAGTGTTCAACTACAAACTTTCATAAGTTTTCAAAATCTATAACTTGCATTTAGAGTGTTTCTCCAACCGAGGTCATTTGCAAAATTTGAATTTCAAATTTTAAAAATTTCGTTCGTAGTTTTCCATAAAAAGAAGATTTCAAATAAAAAAGTTGCCAACTACAAAGTTGCATAACTTTTCAAGATATACAATTTTTATTTTGGGAGTTTCTCCATCCAAGGAAGTTTTTAAAACTCAAAAAAAATTAATTTCAAACTATTTCTACAGGCGGTTCTCTTAGGGAACCGTCTGTAGAAATCGATTTCTATTGGCGGTTCCATAAGAGAACCGTTTGTAGAAATAGTCGATTTCTACTAGTGGTTCCTTAAGAAAACCGCCAGTAGAAATCGTATTTCTACTGGCGGTTCCTTAAGAGAACTGCATGTAGAAATATGGCCGATTTCTACAGGCTATTCTAAAGGGGAACCGCCAGTAAAAATAAAACGCTAGTGTCAACAGAAATGGTCTGTGTACTAGTGATCGTGCCTTGGTGTCGTTCTCGTTGGCATATCTTGTTCTATCGGTGATTAAGCTTCTGCGTTCGTCGGTTAGTAGATCTGTTTAGGTCTGGATGCTGTGCACTCTAACAAATAATTGTCATCAAGTTACTAATATTGTGTCCTCTGCAGTTTTATGGTCTGTTTGGAAACTAAGAAATGAAATTTTCTTTCACGGGATTACATGGCTGGGGATGAGGACTATACTGCCCAAGATTGTTAGAATGTTAAGGAGATGGATGGCTTTGTTCAAACAGTAAGTGGGGATGGAAGTGGAGGAGGTCGCAGGAAAGCTAGAAGTCTCAAAGCAAGCTCACCGCCTGAACTGCTGTGGAAGACGGCGACAAGTTCACCATCAGAATTGGAGATATTGGCAGTTCAGTGTTTGGACATAACAGATGCAGCTTCGGGTCATTCTGAGCAGTCCGTAGGTGATGATAGTGAGATAGGGATTATTCCTGTTGTGTTTCAGACCTTGGCCTGAGGCCGTTTGGCGGGCGCACCTGATATGCTGTGAACCTGAACCGTTTTACTTTTGTAATACAAAAGCGGGGGGGGGGGTCCCTTTCATCTTAAAAAATGAAACGTAGTGGTCTAAAAAAATTGAATCATCTATGGATAATCCAGTTTGATATACTGAAGCTCAAGAAAGATTACCAGATTCCGACAAGGTTTTTCATACCGGGGTGTGCATACAATGTAAACATGGGATTCAATTGCCGTGGGATGCGCATGTTATGTATGGCCATGAGACCAGTTCCAACTCGTGTAACATGCGTGCCACGGACTGCTCAGACCATGGCCGCACATGGGCAAATCCCTCCCAGCCATGAGCCATGGGTATCATTGCCGCATCAGCCGTGCATGCCATGCCCACACCACCAGGGTACAGTTTCCCGCGGCGGAAACTATTTTTGTATTTGCACCGATCCGTGCCATTCACAGCCAATTTCGACCAGGAACAGTTCCCATGTTATATAAATCATCGAAGAGCATCCGGCCGGAATAGTTCTCTACAACCAACTGAATAAACTTGGATTCATGTTTTCTTAGACCGGGGAGGCCCCCACCAGCCAACACCTAGCTATCAACTTTGATTCACATTAGACATCCGTGGCACCATGTCCTGCACCATGTCCTTCAATGATGTGGAGATTGTTGTAAAAAAAAAATGATGTGGAGATCCCCTTTCATTAATGGACAAGATTCTAAAATCAATCATTCCATGAATTGCACAATTTTGAGACTCCATTATATAAGCACATAAAGGATCCCCTTTCATTAATGGATCCATGTAGGTTGAACATTTCTGATTTCCATGATGCAGTACTCTATATTTCTAAAAAAAAAAAAAATTGTGCTCTGTTTTCCATGACGGAGTACTCTGTATTTATTTCGTGCAACCACTATAAGAGCCTAAGGGAGTTTATTTCGTGCAACCACTATAAGAGCCTAAGGGAGTGGCTAATGAAATGTAGTGGTCTAAAACAAATTGAATCATCCGTGGACAATCCAGTATAATATACAGAAGCTCAAGAAAGGCTTACCAGCAACTAACAAGGATTTTCTAGCCGTGGTCTCCATTCAATGTAAACTTGGGCTTCAATTGCCATGAGCTGCGTATGCTCCCTGCATCCATGGCCCCCAACCCTAGCAACTGGCAGCCACCGGCGACAGAAGGCCAACCAGCCACTGGATCAAGGCCACAAGATCAATAGAGAGGTTCAATGAGCAAACAAACTACTAATTACATTTCTTAGCTAGTTGATTAGACTTACTCAGTTCACCCAGCTCGGTTTAAGAAAAGTGTCAGGTGTAGTACTATCTGTTAATTCCCTTTCGAAGTCACTCTTTTCCATTTGTGGCTCAACTTTTAACGGCAGCATGTGTGAGAAAAAAGTACTGGCCCACTTAGCTGTAAACGTAATAAGAAATCACCCACCCACTACTCTGCGCAAACCATTAAATATATCGCCTCAAGCCTCCTAGGTAACTTATTAAGCCCTCTTGTGTCTCTCTAGCTATGTATTCTTCGACATCATCCATACAAATTTGCGAGTCTGCAGAGAAGCTGTACAATGGGAATGAGGGGTGTCGAGAGAAGAGCATTTCGCTCAAGGGGATGGAGATGGATGTTCGTGGCACAACTCTTTCCAGCTCTTACAGTTCTCTCTCTTCTAGTCTTTGAACCCATCTCGAGACTGTCTTAGCGACTGTGTGTGGTGCAGCCAAGTTTTGTGGTTTTTGCTGATAAGGCAGCACTATTTTTTTTATTATCATTAGTATTGGGTTGTCAGGCTTGGCTTTTGTTACGAACGGGTACTCCTAGAAGTTAAAAAAGCTCCAGGTTGTCCAACAATAGTCGCTTTGCTAGTGGACATTAAGAACGGGTAATGCAGCTTGCCAGTGCTGCTGATATCTGGATACCCAGAAAAAGTAAAATATATAGACATTAAGAATAGGTGACATCACTGAAAAAGGCACTGAGAATCCGAGTCACACTTGAACTCTTCAATTTACTGGATCTATGGGTGCATGTGTGGATGGTCGATGGAATCTGACGTTTCGTGACCATGGGCCATGAGTGGTCTCGTGCCCCAAGTCGTCTATAGTTGCCCCCTGAAATTCGTCACCAGAACGAAGAAGCTTGGCTCGTCAATGTTGGTGTTGGGATTGAAGGCCCACGACCACACCATAACCAACTCTTCAGGCACAAGTGAACTTCCAGTGATGATGAAGTTTGCGGCAATGTTCATGGTCAAGCAACGAAAACGGACTTTATTTGAGCTACTCAAGCGGGGCTTGGCACAACAACAAGACTGCATAGGGATCCTCTCCTTTAACTCATTGGGCCGATCTAAATTTGTCAAGGGAGGGGAAAAGAACTCAGCTTGTGAGGGCAATGTACGCTGGTCTTAATAGCCGTACCATGGCAGCTCCAGGCAATTGCCGTTTAATACCTTTGTATCTTTTTGGTAGTTTTCAGTTACTAAAGAATTATAAAATTAGTCCAGACCATAATTCCTATCGACACTTTTTTAATGCACTGGTAGTACAATATTTCAAGAAATAGTTTTTTTTTACATGAAGGGCGTCCAGTGTTAGTTTGGATTTGTCCTCCAAAATGTCTAGATCAGCACAGGAAGTTTGGTGTATCTTGTCTAATATAAATTAATAGAAGTTGATGCAATACCTGTACTACCTTTTGTGCTTAACTATGTGCCTTTAATAATTTCATAACTAGTGAGATCCTTGCAAATCAAGGACGACTTCTTACCCACTGCACCCTGAATTTTTCTATGATTTATCAAATTGCCCTGTTGCAGACTTATAGCAGCAGTGTGCTAGAATCCTCTCATTATATATACCAATGTGTCAGCCAACAGCAGTTTCCTGCGTCACCATTAGCCTGAGTTACTGTGTAAGAGAGTGTCGATATTGCTTGCTACGTACGTAGTTTTACTACATATTGTGTCTCATGACACTCACATGCGGAGATGCTTTTGATCTGTGTCTGGCCATACCTATCCCAGCTTCTCTGCTTCAGTGCCCTAGCAAGACATGTGAAGTGCAGATCAAGACTAGGTGGCATCAGGAAAAATGAACCAAAATCTCGAGTCAGTTTTAGGAGCTTAGTCCTCAATTTGAGATATCAGAAGATTAAGCTTCTTCCTGGGGTAAGCGAAATCTGGTAGACAGGAGCCCCAAACCTGACTGCCATTCGTGGAATTGCTCAACCCATTCCTCATGATTGCACTACTTACGATCGCCCGCACTGAGTGGCGCAGGCTCAGTGGCTTTGATATAGCTGACTCAACCGACCAGCTGACTCAACTG
>JADLZL010008291.1:0-49081 GCA_015844335.1 Chrysopogon serrulatus | reverse complement strand
GTCAACAATTCTTAGATCAGGAGTATAATCAACATATGAGACTTGCCCAAAGCTCATGCCTGGCTGAGAATCATTTGAATCTAACCTCGGTTGAGGAGCAGAAGCAGAAGAACCCTCAACACTAGAGGGAATAACAACAGCAGCAGCCGACACTTCAAGCTTGAAGGCTCGGCCATAACCCTGCCATTAAAAAACTGAAAGGATCAAGATGCCTAAGAGGGGGTGAATTGGGCTTTTCTAAATTTAATCGCAATGGTAAAAGCCTAACGCTTAGCCAATTTCACCCCTAGTGCCTAAGTGTGGTCTCTAGAACTCTAGGACATAAAAGTTATGCTTCCTAAGTTCCAAAACCTACTCTAGTATGGCAATTCTAGCAATGTAAATACAAGAAGTAATACGAGAATGTAAATGCTCAAAATAAAGAGAGGGAGAGGAACGCGGTGATGCTTTTCTGAGGTATCGGAGAGTCGACACTCTCCACTAGTCCTCGTTGGAGCATCTGCGCAAGGGTGTAGCTCCCCCTTGATCCACGCAAGGATCAAGTGCTCTCTACGGGATGATTCTTCGTCACTCCGACGCGGTGAATCCCCTAAAACCGCTCATAAGATGAGATGGGTCATTCACAATCACCACCGGATGATCACCATGCTCCCAATCGTCACCGAGCCATCTAGGTGATGCTGATCACCAAGAGTAATAAGCACAAGCTCTCAATTGACCAAGACAAGTCTAATGAGGAAGGTGGATGCACACTTATTACTCTTTAATCACTAATGAGGTTCCTAATCTTGATTCTCAAATCATGAACACCTCACTAGGCTCTTGCTCTTTCTTGCACTCCAATGGTTGCTTCAGCTGATCAAATGGCCAAGAGAGAGAGAGCATGGAGGAAGGTGTGAAGGTATTTATAACGTATACCAACAGCCCCAACCGTTACCCTCCAATCACACTCTCTGCGGGGGCATCGGATGCTCAGATGCTAGGCATCGGACGCGTCTGGTGCGTTTAAACCCGCTAGCCGTTAGGGTTTTGTACTGGGCAAAGGACAGCGTCCGATGCCCAGTCGTCGGATGCGTCCGACGCCCTAGCGGCTCTGCGGTGCTCTCTGTGTTGCGTCGGGTGCCACGCGGAGCGTCCGATGCCCGGAGGGGCGGCGTCGCGCAGCCAACAGCGAGAGACTGCTACAGTCACCCCATCGGAGCGTCCGACGCCCCCCAATGTTTGAGCGTCGATGGCCGGGACTGTTCTCGCTGCAACTTCAAGTACTCATCGGACTCTAACGCCCGGCGTCCGATGCAAAGAAACTGCCTCCATTCGCTTCCGATTCAAACACTTTGCGAACGGCTTCGACTCCAATCAATCTTAGGGCTATTCTAGAGCTGCCTAGCGCTAATTTCGATAAGTGTGCACCACACCTAACCATTAGACACACCTAGGTCAAGCTACTAACTTGCACCCCCTTAATAGTACGGCTAAAGGAGAAAACAAAGTCCTATAACTAATCCGAGTATCACCCAACACCATCGACACTCGGAACTAGCCATCCTTAACCTTGTCGTCCATCCTTTGAAAACCAAAACGATTTTATCATAAGGGGGCATGAAAACCATTACGCCCATTGACTAGCATTACCATGACCTAACATTCTACCGTCTCTGCAAAACACACGTTAGTCATGATAGTCAACGGTTGTCATCAATCATCGAAACTCTATCTAGGGGCCTAGATGCTTTCAAAAACAACCCAGAGAAAAATTAGCAAAGTAAGCAAAACTACAGAGGAAGGAGAATAAAAAAGAATACCTTTGGAAGAGGACTATCAGGTACTCAAGTACCATTAAGGTAAGCAAGGTAGCATAGCAAGCATCCACGTAAGGCGATCAAAGACATCTTCATTAGATAGTTCAGTAGACCAAACTATTAGAGAAGAATCCTCAGCACCTTCATAATCAAAACACAAATGCTCCCTCTACATCAGAGGTTGCACCCGACGACGGACAAAACTGGCTATAATACCATGGCTAGTGAGACCCGACTCTTTGAGATGATGAATATGAGCAAGTAGGGGTTGAATAGAAGAGAGCTCAACATCAGAAAGTTTCTAATTCTAGCGCTCAGAAAGCAGAGGGGGAGTAGCAAAATCAGAATCAAAGAAAGAAGAAGGCTTGGGGAGATAGAACCACTTATCATTCCATTTAAGGCCATCGATAAGGGAAAATTGAAAGAAATCATATTTTCTGCCCTAGATAGATTGCATTACACAACAACCCAGGGGAGGAGAAGAAACACTGCTCGCAAACTTCAAGCGAAAGAAGTAGCAGAACAGGGTGAGACAAGGAGGAATTCCAATGAACACCTCACAAAGGTGAACAAAGGCAAAAAGGAAAAGAACCCCATTAGGGGTAAGATGATGAAGGGTGATCTAAAAGAAGTGAAGAAACTCAACAAGAAACTTAGAAGGGGGAAAAGTCAAACCAAATTAGACAAAATGCTGAAACATCGGTATCTAATTTGGAGAAGAAGCGGGAACAAGATGCTCACGAGGATCACATACTCAAAAAGATACTGAGGATGCAGGAGACCATGGGCGACGAGGAGATCCATCTCTGCCTCTGTAGTTGAGGAAGCAACCCACTCCTTCTGGGAAGCAAGCATCTTTAGAAAATTAGGATTATCAATCCTATAAATGGAAGATTCTTCGTCTACCTCAACAACCTTGCTCACAGAAGCACTCTTTGATGTCTTCTTTCCCATCGCTAGCAGGGAACAATGACAACGGCATTGAAAGCAAGGGGAGAGCTGTGAAAGCTAGGGTTTCAAATGAGTGAGGAATTTTTTGCAGAAGCTAGAGCGAGTGAAGAAAAAAAGAAAGCAAGGGAATATAAAGGATATGTTCAAAGCCCAATTGGCCTATTAAGAACAACGATTATAGAAATACCCCACCACCCGAGAAATTAGGCGACAGAAAAGGAAGTCCACCACATCAAGACTAAATAGCTATATTCAGCAGCGTGAGAAAAGAACACTACAACTCAAGACACCGCAAAGATACAACTCATATAAGAGGAAACAACCTAGAAGATAGTACTAGAGCAAAAAGAAACAGTACACATGATATTTCTTAGAGACTGGACATAGGTTGACAAAATATTAGCATCAATAGTTCTCAAATGAACTCTACACAAGAATGAAATCAATGTGACATTAGAAAAACAACTTAGGAGTTTTAGACTTTTTCTTATTACAAAATACACAAACACAAGAATTTTACAATAAGGGTCACACGCCAGCCAGAGCCCAAGAAGGCAAGGGATACTGGACAAAGAGAGTGATAAGAACCCTGTGGAATTCGAGGTTACTCAAATACATCGACCAAGATTCAATATCACCAATAGCAGGGTTAAACATCCTAGATCAACGTATTCACAGATGAGCGACAACGCATCAAGGAATGCTTCACACGCCAGGAACATGTATTGGATGTCCGAGTCCTTGAGGAAGACAACCAAACAAGTGCCCTCAACACGTGTTGATCTGCATCCCACTACGCCGACGTGGCATAGGAGACGATAGAACAAAGGTGTACTTCAGACAATCAACCGAAGAAGAGCCGACAACATGCGTTGGTCAAATTCATAGGGATCATCAGTAGCAGGAAGAAAATGCATTGGAAGATGAGGTAGCACAACAGATACTACCAACATCACAACCTCTTGAACATTTGCCACCATGATGCCCCTAGATGGACGACATGCCAAGATTAGCCTACCACTAATCTTGTTCACAACAGCTCCAACATTTGCTAAAGAAAACTACAAAGGAATAGAAAGATGCCCCCGGGCTCATCAAGCTCACTCACTACAACAGACATGAGTTATAGAATATAAAAAATAGAAGAAATGATGTTTACAAAAGATGAATGCCACAAGCACCAAAGGGGAGTATTTATAGGCGCCACGAAGGCGCACATAGACCAAGTTCACGGAAGAAAAGAGAATCTAAAAAGGACAGTCACATGGAAGGCAAGCAGAAACATGGACGTTACTCCCCCTTCACGGAGAAACAGTACAAAGCAATTAAATCCCCCTTCACGGGGAAACAGTACAAGCACTCAATGAAACCCGAAGTAAAAAGAGGAGGCACATCAGAATCCAAAAGGATAGAAAGCATATCCACAAGAATATTCCATGAAAAGGACAAACCATAAAGAAAAGAAGAGAAAGAACCCTTAACCGAAGTTCTTTTTGAGAAAAAGAACCCGAAAAGACTCAGGGGCTGCAGAGTACCCTTTGGGCACTATTTTTTCAAAAATCAAAGACCACAAGCATTTTTACAAAATGCAAGAGGCTCGGGGCTACACTTATTGAGTGCACTTAAAGTGCACTTCAATCTAGAAAAAGACAAGAAGCGATCATCTCAAGATTTCACTACGTAAAAAAAGAACCCGAGCTCAATCATGAAATGCTCAGGCTTGTCGACGAGAGACCCTAGGGGTCCCTTACCAAGACGATATCAAAAAGAAATATGGAGTAAATCTGTTTGTACAATTAGAAAGCAAAAGATAGAATTGAGTTTAGAACTCTATTCTATAGTCCGACTAGGACACAAAAAAAGAACCCCGGGCAAGATTTAGACTAAAGGGTCTGCCGAGGGCACCCCTCATGATACAATCAACAACACCCAACTAGACTAGAGCTACTACTGAAAGTTACTCGAGGGCCCGAACTAGTATAAGTCATTCTTATTACATGCACTAACCACTAAATTCTATTAGATCCGACAAAAACCGAACAAAACTGTCCCGGTATCCCCATGACAAAGCTATCGGTGATAAAACATCGACGGCCATGCACCCTACGAATGGATAAGTAAAGAGCTTGGGTCTATCCTAAGATGATCCACCACCCTAGTATAGCTCTATTCCTAATCATCTAAATATATGAATGATTAAGAATAGAGCTCTACATGCTATGATCATTATATGAAAACTATGAACCAATCTACATATCAAGAACATTACATAAGAACTAGAATCTCTATATGCTATGATCAAACCACACAAATTATATTCTAATTCATATGACAAGATCAAAATATAAGAACTATACTTTAATTATAGAACATTGCTATATTAATAGAAAGAGAGGAAGAACATGGTGAAAAGAATTGTATTCATACCAAGAACACCAAGATGTTCTCCTCTTACAAGAGAGAGCGTGCCTTGCTCTTCTACTACTAAGGACTAAAGAAAAAAAAAATGGTAGAGTACACTTGGAGTAGTGAAGTGAGAGGTGTAGTGTGTGTTGTGTGTGGGGGGTCTCCCCCTCTTCTTATAGTCTTCCATGGTTGGTTTGGAGGCCAAGGGCATTAATTCCTTTCCAAACCAACCTCGTCAAACTGCTAGAGAAGGCTAGGCCCAAGGGGCAGCAACAGGGGTGGCCCCCCTTGGCACCGCCTTGCTCTAGTGGGCTTTAGGCTAGGTCGGATCATGGCTCTACTGGGTGTTGGCCCAGATTTGATCTTTGGATTGGGTTTCTCTTGATTTTATAGAATACGCTTTGTTAGAAAGTGTATTTGTACATGTATGTTTCCTGCAAAAACAATACTCCTCCAATACATATGGAAATAGATCAATAGTAAATGTATATGTGTGTAAAGCATGGTAGTTTATCCCTTTTTAGAGCATAGTTGGCAGTATAAGATTGTTGATAATGACTGCCAACAATTGTTTGGGCGCTCAGGTTACCATATCCAGGCACCAAACAGGGTCTTTGTTTGGTAGTTAGGTTAGTTGCAGTGAGGCCTACAGTGAACCAGACAAAAAACACGATCTCCACCAACCAGTCACGTAGGCCAATTGGAAGAAACAAGCCCGATTGTAGTTGGCGGGCCTATCTGCCTAGACCCTGGCTTGCCTAATATATGCAGGCCACCTCAAGATAGATAAACAAACATGGCCATTATTTCTCACAATGGTGTTGTTTCAGACATGAAGCTGAATAAACTACCCTTGCAGTATCATTCAAGTGGAAGTTGGGGAATATTGCAATCCATGGAGGTTCAACATGTTGAAGCCTTTAGTGATTCTTTACTTGTGGAACAACAAGCCACTAGTGTGTTCCAATGTTTTGATGGATCACCTACTACAAATCTTGACAAGTGCCCTAACATCATTATATATTTTTCTAGATTTCAAATTTGACATATTCCAAGGCACGAGAACAGTAAGGGTAACAAGGTGGTTCAAAGCATCATGCATCTATTCTACTAAATTTGTCATTTATGGTGGACGAAGCCAGATATTTCTTAATCTATATCTAGTAATCACCATATTCGCTTCATGTTATTAGTTGGCTTATCAGGCATTGCAACAGTGTTTTTCTCACATACCAAATTAGCCGTTTCGGCTTATCAGTCTTGCTAAACAGGCTCTCTTCACTCTTTCCCTTAGTCTCACCCTTCTTGCTTTGAGTCTACAGACACTAAACTTTCATATGTGTCACACAACTCATGTCATGGATTTGCTGCCTAAGTACTTCAGGGCGCAGTGCACGTTGATGTGGCTTGTCTTCCCCTGTCCTAAAGTCAAGTAATAAATAATTGGACACAATAGCTTGCTATTAAAGTTGAGTCACCATCATATCAATTTTGAGATTAACTCTTTATTAAACTAGCATTTATTTTAGGCTTTAGAGTTTATTTGATTTATAAGGTTTGGTCAAGACCGATAAAATAAATTCAACAAAAAAATACGAGCTAATTTTATAGGAAGAACACAACGCAACAAATTATATGTCGTGCTACGATTTATGTGTGTGCCACCACGTCTTTCTTTTAAATTATAAGACATTTTAACTTTGATTTATTACTCTTACTATATATTTAAATGCAGTGTATTCTTAGTGTATAGAAAAATACATAGAAAAACTAAAATATTTTATAATTTTAGACAGGAATTTTATGAAAAACTAAAATATCTTATAATTTTAGATGGGGGTTTTATTATTTTATTAGTAGTATTAGTTATTATTAAAAATATCGTCACATACGAATGAGGTGAGGCGAAATTCAAATTGTGGTAGAAGATGTAAGGCGCCGTGTCGTGTCAGGCCCGGCAGGGGAAAGGGAAAATGGGGAAAGCCCAATCCGAGGAGCCAAGTCAATCAGAGCTGACCCACCGAATCAGAATCAGGAGTCAGGACCAGACCGGAGGAACCAGGCGACACAACACAAAGGGAAAGGGGGAGCCACCGGACCGGACAGCCAGCCACCTTCCCTTCTCCCGGCGACCTCCAGTCGCGGCGCCCATGGCGTCGGCGAAGCTCCTCTACATTGTGGTGGTTGACGACAACGCCTCCTCCTTCCGGTACACGCGCTCCCTCCTCCACAGCACCCTCCAGCTCATGGGATGCAAGCCACGCCATGCCTTCGAGGTCCGGCCCGTTGCCTCTTCGCCTTCGATGCCGATCTCCCCGGACCTCCCATCTGCTTTTGTCTGATTGGCTCCTCCGTTCCATCTTTTTCTTTGTAGATCAGCCGCAGGGTGTTCGATGTCATCCGGGGTGACCACCAGGGTCACGGCGACACGGCCACCTCCGCCCGGGTGCAGAGGTACGAGGTCGCCGAAGCCACCCCGACCACAAGCCCTCGCCAGTTCCAGTTCGAGCTATACAAGCGCCGGACCACCGTCCTCCTCCCCAGGGATCTCTTCCTCGACCTCGTCCTCGACGCCCTCGCCCTCTACAAGTACGTCGCCCCCAACCAGCGCGCCGATCTCATGCTCGCCTGCAGGTCCGTCAGCCGCACACTCTTACTCTTTCTCGTCCCCCCTTCGTCCCTTCTGCCACGGCAATCCAAAAATCCCTTATTTTGCTGAGAAAGTAATTAAAAAATCCCTCATTTTGCGGCAGTCTGTTGTTTCGTCGCCGTTCATGCTTGTTACGTCGTTCTGAAACATTCATCAGCTCATATATAATATAACTGGACTTCTGAATGTGATGCTCAGGACAGATAGTTCTAGCATGGTGATTTGATTACTTAGCCGGTATTTGAAATACTTTAGGAATAGTAAATTAATGTTACTCTCTGAAAAGGATGACTATGCAAACTAGTAAATTAATGTTACTCTCTGAAAAGGATGACTATGCAAACTATGACTATTTGCTGATTGGATTAGATTCAAATTGTCTTATTGCAATTGCTATAGGGCACCTATAATTCATTTCCATATTTGCGTTGCCACTGATGTAAACTGCACTTACTGTTTCAGACCCACAAGCATTCTAGTGCCTCTGGATTGATCACATATATTTCAAAGGGAACTTTTTAGAGGTGTTCAAATTGTATCCTTGTCCCTGTCACTTATATTCTTTCATCTTGCTTTAGGATTCGTGAACGAAAGGAATCTATCACAATTCTTCTTTGCGGAACTAGTGGCTGTGGCAAGTCTACTCTTTCTACGTTGCTGGTATCAATTTTAATTTTCCTTACGTCCTTACTTTCTTGTATGCCCTTTTGCTGCTTCTCATGCTCTGTTAGGACCTGTCTTAGACCTATTCAGGCAAGGAACATTGTTGTGACAATGTAAAAATGGACTGGAGATGCAAATGAAGTACATATTGTATTACTACTACTACCTTCATAAATTATATGACATTTTGGCTTTTCTAGATCCATAGTTTTTGCTACCCTCCTTGATATATATTATGTCTAGATACATAGTAAAAGCATTGAATCTAGAAATGCCAAAACTTCTTATAATTTGGGATGGAGGAAATACATGGAAATCTGTCATACCAGGATAGAACAAAGTAATGTTATTAGAGAATTAAGCTCCCCATTGGTTGGTTTTCTTTTTTTCACGGTTCTTCCTTCATAGCTGGTATTGGAAAGACATATCAATCCTTGTTAGAAAAGACTTAGCAATAGTAAATTATGTCCTTTTCCAAAACTAGACTTATGTCCATTGCACTTGTGGGCAAAGTTTAACCTTATCCCCCCCCCCTTTTTTTCCTTACAGACATGTTATGTCTCAACAGGGAAGCAGGTTAGGAATTACAACTGTAGTTTCCACAGATTCGATACGTCACATGATGCGAAGCTTTGTTGAAGAGAAAGAAAACCCTCTTCTCTGGGCATCAACTTATCATGCAGGTGAATGTCTCGACCCAGTAGCAGTTGCTGAAGCAAAAGCTAGGAGGAAAGAGAAAAAACTTTCAGGCATATCAAGCAGCTCAAATATTGATTATGAGAAGAGTGGGGCTCTTACAGAAAAAGTTGATGGGAAATCAATCGGGAAGAAGCAAATGGCCATTGAAGGTTATAAAGCACAGAGTGAGATGGTGATTGATAGTTTGGATCGGTTAATTACTGCATGGGAAGATAGGAAAGAATCAGTTGTTGTCGAGGGTGTTCACTTAAGCCTTAATTTTGTGGTATGTGCTTCCAGAAAACTATTCATTTACATTTCTTTCCTTTCATTCCAGCTATTGATTTTTTTGATCATATCAGACCCAATATGTTGCATTTCTTTGCTAGTAAAGGTGCAATTGTAACTTTCATAATTAACATGCCCACTTTATTTCACATTTCCTTTTAATTATTTCAGATGGGCCTAATGAGGAAACATCCTTCGATCATACCTTTCATGATCTACATATCTAATGAGGGTAAGCACACAGAGAGGTTTGCTGTACGTGCAAAGTACATGACACTTGACCCAACGAAAAATAAGTATGTTAAATACATCAGCAACATTAGAACTATCCAGGAGTACCTCTGCAGCAGAGCAGACAAGTACCTAGTTCCCAAGGTCAACAACACTAATGTTGATCGGAGCGTGGCTTCGATCCATGCCACTGTCTTTAGCTGCCTCCGTAGGCGAGGTAATGGAGATCAGTTATACGATCCTGAAGCAAATACTGTTGCTATTGTAAATGAAGAGTACAAAAACCAATGCGTGGCTAATTCCATGAGTTCCAAGGGGATGTTTAAATTGATCCAACGGCTTGGATCCTCAAGAAAGCTCATGGCCATCATTAATGTCGACGGTTCAGTTTCTAAGGCCTGGCCTGTTGAGTCCAGTGGAGGAGATGGAAAATGCAGTTCTGACAACAATAACAAGAAATCTGTGGGCAATCCAATTTATGGACCTCTAAATATTGGAAGAGCAGAGTCAGTGAATCTGCAGTTTGGCACTTTTGGGATAAGTGCCTGGCCTACTGATACGGGCTGTACAAGTCAAGCTGGAAATGCTGATGAATCATGGGCAAATGCTTCAGAAGGTAGTAGCAGACATGTTCTATCTTCATCTGGTTCTCCGAAGAAGTCAGATGGACATTGTAAAGAGGTACTAACTGCTACTTATACCATGGCTGTGTTGTTTGTCTTTCTTTTTCTGATTAATGTTCTTTGTAAGTCTAGTGTCCTATTTTGAATTTTCTTTTCCTTTTTGGGGCTAGATCAAAGAGTCATCAGCAGCTTATGGCAGTGATGAAGAAGAGGAAGAAGAAGCTGATGTTCGGCCTAATTCAGGGAGTGATGAGGACCTAAGTGAAGAAGATAATAGGGAGATCGATGAGGAGGTCAGACGAAGTCTTTATTTTGATTGTCATGGCCTTTTTGCCTTTTGATCCTAAACAGTAGGCAAAAGGTTTCACCCATGCAGTTTCTTCACTACACTCTATGCTCTGGATCCCATTGTAAACACATTTGTGGATATTTGCATGGCAGATGGAAGGATCTGTTGACGAGGACTGCAACAGGTCTGATGAGGAATATGACGACCTGGCCATGCGGGACAGTCTGGAGAACGGCTATTTAACTGACGACGTGTTTTATTCTGGTTTAAGAAAATCTTCAAGCGGCAAGTTCTTTGGTGGCAATCAGCGAAGCCACAGCACGCCGAAGAAACACCAAGTAAACGTTGGTGTTCCTGAGACAGCACGCTCTTCTTCTGCTGCAGTCACTGCTGGTACAAGCAGCAAGAGGCATGCCGCTAGAAAGTGGAGGCGCTCCCTGAGTGACTCATTCCGTTCACGGCCAAGGAGTGCCCCGGAATTGGTATCAGTATGCAAGGGATCACCACCCGTGCCTGTGGTTCCAGATGAGAGGTAGCCGTTGAGCTGCACAAGACGTTTTGTGTCATGTTTTTGTTTTTTAGCATAAATTGCAAAGGGAAATACGAATATTATTATATGAGGCATCATGGATGTGAAAAAGGTACTATTATGCTATTGATTTTGTAAAGTTTTTCAGGGGAGCGAGTAGAACGGATTGGTGCAAATTAAATGGTGACTTGTGACCCACCCCTTATTAACCGGCTCCTCGTTGATGGAACAAGGACTCTTTCTAAAGTCACCACGATAGGATTGTGGAGAGACTAGCTTCCGGTACACCTTTGTATAGATTTGATATGCAATGCTCCCTTTGTCATAGAAAGACCCGTTTTAGTTTTTTATATCATAAGTTTAACTGATTTATAAAAAAAATATATAATATTTATGTCTTCAATAAATTTCTGCTGATGCTAATTATATACCATAAATTTTAAATTTTTAAATATATTTAGTCAAAATTGTTTTTTGGAAAATGAAAATGATAGTTATTTTTGAACGGAGGGAGTATACTATATCTAGATATAGGTAAAACAATATATTTAGAAAAGTTAAATATATTAGAATTTAGAAAGGAGGAAGTATATCGCAAGCCATTCAATGTTCTTTATTACTGTACCTCCTAAACCTTACATAATGCATAGGCCGTTATGTTGCATACCAATTGGTGGAACTGCCTGGTAGTCACTCTTCGATATGCCAATATCTCTAATTTTGTCGATCGGTGGCGATTCTCTTAGGTTCATGTGTATCACTTTCTCGTATTCATGCAGTCGCATTTGAGTGTACTTTTTGCAATACTGAGTTTACCGCTCCATCGTATTAAGAGTACAAGATTTCATATCTCAGTTTTTATGTCAACTTTATAGATTTAAATTAAAGAATGAAACTAGCTCTCAATGCCATTTTATAGGCTATCTGTCACATTTAAGTCTTGTATGGCATTGCAATCAACTGTGACATATGACCTCTGTATCTATTTGAATCCATATATAAACTAAGTATTAACATATTCTAGGTAAGCACCACGCCTGTTCTATTGATTACAACTCTAGTTTTGCAAAAACTTGAGCACTAGATGCAAGTGATAATCCAATAAATCACTTAAAGTAAATACTAAAGTTAAATTTAAATAAATAAAGAACTTAAGAATAGTAATTAAAGGACCTGGAGGTTACTCAAGGATGAATCGAGTCTCTAGAAGTACAAAGTCGAGAAGAATCCGAGAGATCCTACCCTTTCATAGCTTTATCCTGTTCTCTCTCTCTCTCTCTCTCCCCCCTTATTTTGCTATATTACAACTAGATGGGTGAAAGCATCTAGGACCCTAGTGGGTTTTAATGATTAATAGCAACGTAAGATTATTGTGACTAACGTGTTGCAGTGGCAAATTAAGTCAAGTGATTGGGCAATCAGTGGTTTTCATGCCCCTACGATTCAAATTGTTTTAGTTTTCAAAGGATGGACGACATAGTTAAGGACAACTAATTCTAAGTGTTGTTTGGTGTTGGAGAGACACTTAGAGTACTTTAGGACTTTGTTTTTCCTTTGTCCATACTATGAAGTGGGTATGAATGGGTAACTTGATCTAGGTGAGTCTAATCATTTAGTTGTGGTGCACACTTGTTAAATCTATCACTAGATAGTTCAAAGATAGATTAAAGATCAATTGGAACCTAAGCCATTCATAGAGATTTGCTTGAATTGGAAGTGAAGGCTAGTTTGCTTGACCAGACGTTGCCTCTAGCTTGACCGGACATGTCCCATCAGTACAACAGGGGTGCCAAAGCGACCGAACATTGCCCTTGGCAGCTGACTAGACATGCTGGTGCTACTAGCTCACGATCCAGGAGGGACCGAACGTTGCACAGTAACTGACCTTGTGCTGGTGGCCAGAGTGTTTGATGTGTTCCAGAGAGATTCTAGAGAGGGAAATTTTGACCGAACGTGTCCGGTCAGAGGCTCTGATAGAAAGGACAAGTAGCCGTTGGCTACTAACCGGATGTGTCTAGTCTCCCCGATAGGCACGTCAATCGTCACTTAAACAGCTGGTTTGTACCCCTTCGTGTGGTCGTTTGTGTGGGGGTATTTATACTTTCCACCACCTCCATTACATTTATCTTTCTCATTTGTTCAACTGAGGCATGCATTGGAGTGCAAAAGCTTAGTGAGGTTGGAGAAATTTGTTAATCCAGGGTTAAAGACCTCACTAGTGCCAAGAGAGTAGCAAGTGTGCATTCACTCATCTCATTAGACTTGTCATGGTCAGGTGAGAGTTTGTGCTTATTTATCTTGGTGATCGGCATCACCTAAATGACTTGGTGGTGATTTTGAGCTTGGTGATCATTCGTTGGTGCTTGTGGATGACCCAACTTATCTTGTGAGTGGTTGTGGATGATTCACAGCATCGGAGTGACAAAGAATTAGCTCGTAGAGAGCACTTGAGCTTGGCATGGATCAAGAGAGAGATATGCCCTTTGCATGGGTTCTCCAACGAGGACTAGTAGGGAGTACCGACTCTCGGACACCTTAGAAAAACATCTCTGTTTTCCCATCTCTATTTACTTTAAGCATTTACATTTGTGCAATTATATCATATCTTTACATCCCTAGAATTGCCATAATAGAGTAGGATTAGAACCTAGGGTATACAAATTTTGTCCAATAGTTCATAGAAACACTTCTAGGCACTAGGTTTGAAATGAGCTAGTGGTAGGTTTAATTCTTGTGAGAAATTTTAGAGAAGCCGAATGCACTCTCCTCTTGGGCATCTTGATCCTTTTAAAGGGAATCATCTAGAGAGACACTACTACAAAAGGTATGAAATTCTGAAGCTATGGAGCATATCACATATAGATGCATGCGTTCCGGAGGGGGTATGGGTGTCCTTATATAGGCCAAGGTGTAGGGGCAAGAAATTGCCACTTCATTGATCTGCGCCTCCATTTATTAGCAACCGTCGGATCAAACCGACCTTACATGGGTGGCGGAGATATGGTGTAGGAGAGTACTCCGTCTCAAAAAGGATATCGTCCTCGCTTTCCAAGAAATGATTGCCGACAATTTTTATAAATAGTAAATATCATCGATTAGTATCATAATTAGTATTATTGGAAAGATCTTTATATCTAGTTTTTTAATAATTTTTTTGGAGATATAAATATTATACATATTTTCTGCAAATCGAGTCAAATTTGTGGCACAAACACCCAAAACGTCATCCTTTTTGGGATAGAGGGAGTATGTGTGAATGGGAGGAGGTCACGGGTTCAAATCTTATTACTCCCTCTTTCCCTGAAAGGTTCAACTCCTAGAATCCATGCTAGTCAAATTTTTTTTTAAGTTTGACCAATTTTATAGAAAAGAACATCAGTATCTATGACATAAAATGAGTATCTTATAAAAATATATTATATGATAAATTTAATAGTACTAATTTGATACCATAAATTTTAGTATTTTTTTCTAAAAGTTTAGTTAAACTTTAAAATTTTTGAATTAATACAACTCTAGAAGTTAAAATTTTCAAGAACAAAGAAAGTAGTTGCAAAGTATGCGGTTTTTGTTGAAAAATACCATGACTTGCTTTTTTTTCTACTTTTTGCCTTGCTATGCGATGGCCGCATCCACACGAGGGTGCCTAGGCCACATATTGCTAGGCTACTCTCTTTTTTTTTTTTTTTGAAAAAAGCTCAAAACGAATAAGGGATGGCTAGGCTTTGTGCTTAACTTTTTAAACTTTTAAGATAAAGAAACGAACAGTAGCAACTAGCTCTACTGTAGCTGTATTTGAGTGGTTTGTTTGCTCCCTTTGGTCCAAGAGACAAGAGATTACGTGTTCAAGCCCTCATTTTGGATTATTTTTTTTATTCCTACGCCGCTAGTTGACTATATACATGAAAAGAAAAAAAAAATGTGACAAGCCCTTATATGACTTATTTTTCTAAAATCATTAGATAGATATTCATAGACAACAAAGTTAAATGAATGTCTTCGGTCAACAAGTTAAATGAATATCTAGGTTAGTTCACTCGGGCATTAACTGCACCTCAACCCCTAAACCGACCTGGAGAGGACTATAAGAAGAGGGGGAGACCTCCCCCTACACAACACACACCACATTTGGAGCCTTTCTCCCTCTCCCTGTATTTTTTCTTTTTAGTAGTATTTTAGAATTAGGCCAAGGCTTAATCTAGGAGCAAGGACACTTAGAGGTATTTGGTATGATCATAATAGAGTTCTTCATTTTGGTTCATATCATGTTCTTTATTTTATTTTTATTCTTATTCTATCAATTTGGTTATAAACTAGAGCTAGATTATTCCAGATCACAGGTCACCAACTCCCATCTGGCCGTTATGAGAAGGTGTTGGTCCGTCAGCCGATGACCTCCAACACCGAGGGCACCGATGGATCTCTGTCGGCCCCATCAGGGTGCCATCACCTCACTCCTCCACCAGCTAGGATGCCTAGGGAGAGGGAGCACAGAGATGGTGGATAGCCTAAAGGCTAGGTTGGTAAAGTTGTAGGCCAAGTACAAGAACTTAGATGATAGGCTAGCTGCGAGTGAGCTGTGGCGAGGAGATATAGAGGACAAGATGGATACCCTGCGCAAAGGGTGTACGTCTAAGATTAGGCGCCTGTTTTAGGTCACTAGGTTTGTGGACCTCTACAAGGCCCCTTTCCCCTAGAGTGGGTGACCTGCATGACTTAGGCATAGTTATTTAGAGATTATTTGATTGATTGGTTAGATTTTATTTCTTCGAGTCAGGTTAGGTCTAGGTTTGAGTCCAGTTTTGATTAAGTCTATTTGGAAGTTGTAATAAGAATGCCTAAGCAATAAAAGTTGAATTTGCCAACTGGTGTTTTCCCACTAGTTAGGATTTGTCATTTTACATACTTGTTACTTTTAAACAAAAGAACAGGGTTCCAAAAAGCTAGTGTGGGGGAGATCCAATCTCTGAAACATAACATCCTCTAAACCGAGCAATTTCATAAAGAATACAATAGATGACCATAGACCACGGCACCGGACAAAGATGAGCATGAAAGGCCACTTTGGGCCCTCGCCCGATGCCCTAGTGGGTCGGCCGATGGACCAACTTGGCCACTTGAGCCCATTTTGCTCCACAACACAGGTATCTACCAGCAAGTTGTATTTATGCAAAAATTATGTGCTGAAATAATTAATACCTATCTGCCTAGCTAAAAACTACATTGCAAGTGCTCTCTGAATCAAAATAACCTTCTCATGTTAACTTGTATAAGTTCTAATCTGAGCCCAGTACTTTCACCTGTGATCTACTATTGAATAGGATGATTTACCTAGGTTGTTGAGAATTGACATATAGCTATGGCATAGAGTTTATCTTTCCCCCAATCATGAACCGAAGAATTAGCTTTTAAAACAATTCAAAACCATGACACTATGATCTCTCATGCGAAAGAAAATCACCTACCAAGGTCAAAAACTTGCTAGTTGTTGGCACTTCTTAGCGTTATCACCAGGTTTGCATCCCCGACAATGGCGCCAGAAAGCCTGTTGGTATAAGTTATGCAAAATGAAAAATACGCAAGCGCACGGATACCGTTGTAGCTTTCACCCAGGAGTATTCTAGGGTATCGTATTTATCCTCAGGGAAGCAATGGTTAAAGAAACTGATAATTAACCATCATGTATCTGCTAACTAGTGTACCGGCTAGACTAATGTGGGATAAAGGGTAGAAGATAGGAGTTTTGTATAAGTGACACACAGGAGAACTCCATGATAAGATAGAAGAGTAGACTGACTAAGCTGGGAGGACAACGGGAGAGTTCAAGGTTCCTAGTGACTTCTCTATTACCGTGGTTCTATTTTAGCTCATACTATAGAAGATAACTAAACAAAGGTTAAACATAGCGATCACACCATAACACTTTAGAGCAGCAGTACCTTTCCGACTCTCGAGAAGACTGGGAAGCGATAGTTGGGGGAAGGCTGCCAAAAGCTCTACGAAAACACCAACCCGAACGTGGTGGAATACAAAGGCCTGGTCGGAGCTGTCACCCCCGGGGCTACCACAACTATCCGTGGGGTTGGGCGCAAACTCAGGTAACTCGCTAGCCCAGACACCATGTCTACGCTAACGGCTACTACTCTAGTCCGATATCTTAATTAGACTAAAGCACTCGGTCGAACGTAGATCCCATGCCAAGGTGTAAACCACCATACTAACCATACTTAGCTAACTACTAAGGCATGATCAAGATAACCATGGAAGATAATTCAGTAACTAGAGAAGATGAATATATGAAAGAATTGAGTCTTGCAGAGAAGCGATACAAGATCATACCAGACCTCCGAGGATGGAACGGTACAAGATTGTACCGGACCTCTGAGGACTCCTCCGGGACTTGAGCACCTCTTCCTAACTGCCAACTAGGCTAGTACTACTACTACATCTTGGTAATTAGAATGGAAGAGCTCCTTGGTGGTGTGTGTGGAATGAGGAGGGGAGGCCTCCTTTTATAGGTGAGGTGGAGGGGGTTCTATGCAAAATAGCACATTGAATGCCCCTAAACCGACCTCTAGGTACAATGCATCCGGGCGCCTATCCAAACCGACATGGGGAAGGCGGTAAGAGGCCACCGACCAAATTTTGGGCCGATTGGGCTCCGTGGCGGTGCGAGCGCACCACGGTGCAGCCGCACCACGGCTAAGCCCAAATCGGCCCAATTTCGTTGGGCAGTCTCCTCTCATGTTGTGGACTTGGGCCATGGTGGTTGCTCGTGAAATTAAAATGTTTTGGGTTGGTTTTAGACCCATTTTCCTTGTTCTCTGGGCCCGAGAATTGCCTGGTAAGTGGGCCTTCTCCACTTGGGCTCATGTTGGGTACTTGTAAATGTTGTATCTTGCATGCTATTGAGCCCATTTGTAGTGTTTTTCATGACTGTCCTCCTGCAAGAGATGAATCACCAAAACTTGTGGAACTAGGTTAGTTACAGGTCCTATTTCTATGTTTGGTGTTTATTTGTGTGGATTTTATGTAAATGTTGGCGGTTAAAATTAGGCAATAAGAGCCACCAATAAGCTCCCCCACACTTGTTTCTTTGCTCGTCCTCGAGCAAAAGGCATATGTAACTATGAATCATGACTTCAAAAGATGTGATGCTAGCATAAAAGATATTCCATATCATTCCTCATACCTGTGGATTTTGATGTATCTACCATGTCGTCTTGAGTGGTTGAAAAGTGGAACGACTATGATCCCAAGTCATCACTTTCCATCTATGAAGCATACTTGTAGTTTTGTATTTTTGAAATTAAAAATATAGCTTATATTTCCCCTCAAATAGTTCTCTCAAATCGCTCAATGGTGTATGCATCCTTACCAAAGGCTTTTGGGTTTGCCTTCTTTTTTTTTTCACCCTATTTCTAAATGGCTTATGTGGAGTTTTTGGGTTGGGATGCAAGAAAGGCATGCTTGAATCATATAATATTGCTAAGTCAAAAACCAGATCCAAGGAGATGCAAGCCATACACTTTGATCAAGTAGTGCAAGTGTGTGGGAAATATATAATAGCAAATACTCTTTCATTTGATATGATCTCTCTCTAACTTATTATTTCGAGAAATGACTATCTTTTTTTTTTTTTTTTTCTTAACAAGCCTGAGCCTTCATGTGCTCACCTTTTTTTTTTAATCTAGGACCTTCATGTGTCCACACATTTTTTTTTCTTTTTCATACTTTTACATAGCCCATGTCTCTTCTACTCAAAAATATTATTAGAGAGAGATCATTATCTTTTAAAATATAGAGCATTTATTTGGTGGAACCTAAAAGACAAAAAAATTTTATATCTACTCCTAGTGTAGGAGTAGAATATTTTTTTGGGTGGATCTACATGGAAGACATGTTTTGCGCCTACTCCCAGTGTAGGAGTAGTGCATATATATGTGGGTGCAAGTGAACTTTGATCATGGGTGCATGACAGGGATCTCATATGGGTCACACCAATTTGACAAAGCTCAATGTGATAACAGGCAGTATATGAGTATAGTTTTTCAATGTTTAAATCATCATATGGCTTTGGTAGGAAATATCACCATTGAGGAGAAGTATTACTATAAATTTTGAAGTTTTTAGCAAAGCATAAATTCTCCAAGAGCTTACATAGAGCAGATAGGATTTCTTTAGTCTTAGCTATATCTCACTTCACAACAACTTAGTTGACATGTTTTCCTAATAAAGATATATCCACAAGTAATTGGTATATGAACTAGGAATAAAGTTTATGTCAGCCAACCTTTTTAAAATTAAGTTCATAGTTCAGTAAGATTTTATTTTTAATTTTGAAGCTTGATTAGCATGTTTGGCATTTTTGAACATAATCAAACTTTTTAGGAGCAAGCATGGGTGAAGAGATAGAGTGTAAACCTGCGTGCCCAAGTGATCGCATGGAAAGGTCGGATCCCCCACACTTGGATTTTTATGTCAATTGGCACTAAAAACCAAGTGTGAATGTTGAAGCATCTTCTTAGCTTGTGTTGCAGCACCTATGTTTCTAGACATCGTTCATCCTTGGTTCCTGTAATTGTTAGTGGCAAAGAATACCCAAAGGAAACATGTCTAACACCAAGTTTTATTTTGTGGAAGAAAGGGAGGTTGTATTTTTATTCTAGAAAATTTAAGTTAAAATAAGTTTATTATGCAAAGCAAAGATTATTATTATAATTTTTTTTTATTATTGAAAAGTTATGTGTTGATGGTGGATAGCGTCAACTTTTTATAGTGAAATAAACATGAGATATGATCAATACACATAGAAGATAGGGGGTTTTAACTAACAATTCCATGAGTTTTTGTGATTTCATATTTTTCGGGCAGTGTTCCAGAAAACCGTGAAGAAGGACGTAATTATCAAGCAAATTAGCGGAATTATCTCACGCTTAAACATGCGCCATTGGGCTGTACATGGAACAAGAAGACACCACGACAAAGATGGGCCCGAGAGCCCATAGTAGAGGGCCGGCCGGCCTGGGGCCTAGGGCCGGGCGGCCTCCCCCAAATCCTCCTCGGCTCGGCTTCTGGAAGCTTTGTAACAGAACCGACCAATTTATAAAAGCATAAGTGAAAAATCACTCGCTAAGCAAGTAATCGTCACACTTAAGCCATTATAAACCCGGTAGTCCAGAAATCTCGAAGGATTTCAAACCAAACATCATCAACCAAGATTGTACAAGTTTAGCGTCACCATTCGCACGTTACAACATTTCACAAATAGTTCGACAACATCAAAGTGCGGAAATAAAGTTATTACAAACCAAGTTCTTAAAATCTGAGTAGTGAAAGCAAGTAGTTTTGAAAGCTCAACCCAACTCACGCATTTTTAGTGCCAGTCCAGAGTCTATGCATCAAAAGCAGTTGGGGAGAATATTAAGATTAACCTTGCCCAAGGTCTTCTAGTCCACTGGGAAAAGACAGGTAGCACAATACCCGTGGAAGGTATGTCTGTCTGCATAAACAACAAGCGGGAAAAACCCTGAGTACGAGAAGGTACTCAGCTAGACTTACCCGACTGACTCAAAATAAAAGACTCCAAGGAGTATGACAGGCTTTATCAAGGGATAGCTTGACTCTTTTGCAAAAAGGCGGTAATAACATTTAAAGTGGTAGCTCAGCTTAACCATTCCTATTTATGCTAGGTGAGCACCTATACTATACATCATTATAATATATTAGTCATGATTAAGCAAGCAAGTAGTAACCATAATCATAATCATTAGCTTAACCCATCATCATCATTAACCACATTCCTTAGTCATTACTACGATGCTGCAGCTCAAGTCAAAGTGTTCACTGTGCAGGAACGATGGCGATTCGAATCGATTACTACTGAGCTCAGGAGGTATTCCTCACACAAACCACACTCACCCGTCGGTGAGCTACAGATCACCGTGGCACGTATCCGGGAAAAACAAGTACGCGGACTCGCATAGAACCACCGTACCCAGGGACCGCCCGACTGCCTTAGCCACCATGCTTTGGACCTCGAACTTACTCTTCGTGCCCCCCCGTGGTCCCCCATCCATCTCCAATACGGTGCGAACGGATCGAGAACCGGCCCGGATAGTGTTAGGCTTCGCGGTCGGAAGTGCTTATCCGGCCAGCCTAAATGTGAGGCATGCGTTCAATATGACTTGGGGTACAACAACGGTGCGGTCCCTTAATCGACACACGGAGACGGAATCACCGTGGGTCCAAAGACCCCACAAGACTCCGCCCGGTCTCCATTTATCACAACCATAACCATCAACCGGATGGTATCAACATAAGCCTTCCATTAATCATAAGTAACCACCTATACTTTCGCGGATGACGAGAAATCACCCGACTTCTACCGTCTAAGCAAGCTAAGCATAATACTCGCCCTAGACTAGCAGGGTATATCAAGGTGGGTAAATCAATGGTAAAGCAAGGATATAATGCATCAACGGTTGCACACAACTCCTATACTTAATGCAACAATCATAAAGCATAATTAGACTGTTAGAAAGCGTAGGTAAGTAGATGCTCCGGTGCTTGCCTTGCTCGAGTCACTAGCGAAGTGGTTCGGGCACTCAGGTAAGTCTTCCTCGTCTCCTCCTGCTAGGCCTCCTGTTGGAACTCCTCCTGAGGGTTCTCCTCGATCTCCGAAAGTTGGGGGTCCTCCTGCGAACCTGTATGATGCGATGTACGTGCATGAGTATGGCGAATGCACAACATATGATGCTCATGTATGAGGATGATTAACAGATCATTTGACAGAGTAGGTGCATATCTCCTCTCTACTAACAACTTAACTCATTTACTGAGTATGTGCATACCTCTTCTCTAAACACTTTTAGAAGTGTATAAAGAAGGGAGGTGTGTATAAGCACACACACCTACTCACAACACATGCCTAAGGAGAAGTACACTAATCATGGATACACATCACACTTCAGTTATGGTGCTGCATAACAAGACCAGCAAGCAAAACATAACTAAAAGTGCACAAGAAGTAATTATAGAACCTATTAAAGCAATTAAATCAAAGCCTTATCATTTCATGTGAAACAATAGGCTTGAACCGTGACCTCTGTCTAGACAGTCCAGAAAAATCTACAAAAAATTACAGGAGCTACATCATGCTATAACAAGGCCATGGTAAAATTTTCATCACATTTCATCAAGCACAACAGCCTACACAAAAAAAGATAAAGCCACAGGACAGAATTGCACTTTTAATAACTTTGTACTGTGAAAAGTGTCAAACAACAGATTTCATATTTTTAACTAGAACTTCTTAGCACAAGAGCAGTCATCAAAAATTATCAAGGCATAATTCCTCATATTTAATTTATTAAAAATCATTCAAGAATCAGCCTAGAATTGAATTTAAATCATATTCCAATATTTTTATACAGGAATTGCATGAAATATATTTTTCTCAGAATCTACATCACATAACAAGTCTAACAAAACAAGAACCATATTTTTCTGAGCTATATACTATTTTTATTATTTATTTCAGATTTTAGCATTTAAAGCAATTAAATAAAACTACACAGAAAAGTATCTCAAAAATTGCATTTCATAATTTTACTAGATAGATCTATTCTCTAGAAACCTAGCAAAACAAGTCTCATCAAATTTGGATCACAAATGCCCAAGATATGGATTTAAAACTATTTTAGATAAATATCTGGAAAAGAATAAAACAAAAACCGAAACCCTAAAAGCTAGATGCACCCGGTCCATTGGACCAGGGCTCACTGGCACACGGGCCCGGTGGGTCAACCGGCCCCACCGGTCACCGGCCGGGCGAGGCGGCCGGCGGTTGACCGGCCCTAGCTTCGCCGGCCGGCGAGGCCAACGGCGCGCCGTGGCACCCGCGTGATCCTCACGCAGGCGCACCCGAGGCGGGGTTGGTTGCGCCGAGTGGCGGTCGGAGCGTGCGGGCGACGGCGGCGGCGCGGGAGCGGCTTCGGCATGCCTTCGCCGGCGACTACTCCGGCGACGGCGTGGGCCGAGGTGAGGCGCCGCGAAACTTCACAAGCTCACGGCGGCTAGTCGGGTTTGGTTGCCCCTATTGGGCAGCCTAGAACCCCGACGCGGTGAAGGGGGTGGCCCGGGCGGCGGTGACAACGACGGGCGGCGGTGGCGGGGTAGCTGGGGGCCCTTAATCGCTCCTCCGAGCTCACCGGAGTTCGATTCGAGGCTTTCGACAAGCGCTGCGCCGTAGAGCGAAGGTGGAGCGGATGAAGGGGAACGCTGACCACGGACCGCGAAGCCCGCCATGGCGCTGCGGGGGCGACATACTGCTCGCGGCTTACTACCGGGCGACGGCGGTGCCAAGCGGTGCCGTGAGGTGTACGGGCGGGTGTGAGGTGGTGCACGTGTTAGCCCGGTGCTCGGCGCCAAGACGGCGGGTGGCGTGAGCACGCCGGCGACGGCGTGGCGGCGCGGCGGGGCGGCCGGCTGGCTGCGAGAGCGAGGGAGAGACGAGCGGGGCGTAGAGCGAGCCGGGTGAGGGAGTGAGCGTCTTGCGCGAGAGTAGAGGGTGGGGGGTTTTCCATTTCGGGCGCGGCCGGTCGTGGCGGGGCCCACATCGCCGGGCGCATGGTGACCACGCGGCACGGCGGCCAAGGCTAAGCCAAAAGGCGAAAGCGACGACTCGGCCGGTTGCACTCGGTCTTTTTCTTTTTTTTAATTTAAATTTAAAACTGAACAAAAACATAAGTTTTGACCAATTTGTGAACCTTTTCAAGAGATGGTCCAAAAACAAAAGTTGTAGAGAATTTTAAACTGAACAACTTCCATTTTGGATTCAACTCAAAATTCCCAACGGATTTTGAAAGATAAATTCATTTTGAATTTAAGGGCAATAAAAGGGAATTTTCAATTTATTTTCTTTTGCTCCAAATTCCACCAAAACTTTTGCAATAAAATTTGTTAAATCATTTCAAAATATTGGGCAAGTGGATCCAAACTTGATCAAGTGGTTTGCAAGGTAATTAATTAACTAATTTAAACAATCAACAAATCAAGCATAACTTAAATGCAAGGAACATGAAATGACAATGCAATTTTAGGGTTTATGCTTGATGATGCTCATGCCATGTTTTATGAAGATTAAGGTTAATTAATTACTAGCCTAATGCATGCTTAACACTTGAGGTGTTACAAGCTTCCTCCACCGCCTTTGAGGGTTCATATCCACCGTACGTGAAGTCAGTTTGATCAAACGGCTCGTATGCATCCCACCGGGCTATATAAAGGGACCCCTGGCCCCTGACGGAGGCATCCCTGAAACCCTAATTCATTATCTCCAGTTGGATCAACGTGAGAGGGTTCCCTTGAATGGATCTACCTCTTAGAGTAGCTATCTAGTTCTAGAATTAGAGAGAGGAGTTGAGAGTAGAGTTCTAGAGGAGTTCCGGCCTGTCGGTGCTTCTCTTCGGCTGTATTCTCTGGGATCAAGCCCCCTCGCCCGGGACTTGGTTCTGAGGTTCTTCAATCATCGTCTTCTTATGTAAGTAACTTTGTATTCATATTGTTCTTCTAGTTCACAATTCTTTTGAGTACTTTAGTCTATAGAACGCTGTAGATTGAAGTAGTAGTATAGGTGTAAGCATGGTGCTTAGATCTAGATTACTTGTGAATGTCCCCTGTCTTTCTGGTAGATGGTAGCTCGCGAAGGTGACTTATAGCTTCGTTGAATCCTGTGTAATCTATCACCCATTAGAAGGATTGGCAGCCATATATAGGTGCTGGTAGGGAAGAACTCTGATTCTACCCCTATTCAAGTTATCTGGCCGTGATAGAACATTAGAAAATACCTTTTTACCGAGATTTGAAGTAAACGTAGTTTTAGTGATCTCCTCTTATCTCTAGCTAGGATTGATATCTACTGGTTAGGTTGGACCGTAGTTATACTCACACGTTTCCTTGTGGATACGATATTTAAAACCTCCGGGTGAAGTGCTACATCGGTATTATATCTGTGCGCTTGTGGATAGTCATATTTTCTTGTGTGCATTTAATTTATACCAACAAGCATTTCTGGCGCCGTTGCCGGGGAAACGGTTGCTGAGTTAATTGCGAATCTAGCTTACCTTGTATTATACTTTTGTCTTTTCCTGTTTTATCCCATTCTCTTCATTATTTTTGTGTTCATCCTTATGGATGTTTTTAATTCCACTCCTATCTGCTTATATGGCATGCGCAAAAGCTTTGGGCCACCAAAATCTATAGAGCCTATCATAACACCTAGCTATGAGCTACGTCCATGTCTAATCAATATGATTCGGGATAAACTCTTCTCGGGAGAAGGCAATGAAAACCCATACTTACACCTACAAGAGTTCGAGCAGACCTGTGCATGCTTGCGAATAGCTGGCATGTCCGATAAAACCTTAAGATGGAAGCTTTTCCCATTCTCTTTGATAGGAAGAGCTAAACAATGGTACAATCGAGCCGTAGAAAGTATACAAGGGGATTGGGAAATGTTATACTCTGAATTCTGTTTACACTTCTTTCCCATCTCCAAAGTAGCTAGCCTTCGAAAAGAGGTTCTAACTTTTTGGCAACTAGAACACGAATCTCTTAATAAATCATGGGATCGTTTTAATGAACTCATCATATTTGGCCCTGACCTTGGTTTAACAGACCCCATGCTTCTTCAATATTTTTATTTGGGTCTTACCAAGGAATCTAAGGAATCCCTTGATTTAGCCTCTGGAGGAGCTTTTCTTCACTTGCCTATAACTGAAGCCAGACCTATGCTAGAAAAGATTATTCAATCCTATTCTGAGCTCTCTAAGGAAGAGAAGGAATCATCTCCCGAACAAGAAGAGGAAGTTGTGGTAGCTAAAACACAATCCCAAGATTTAGCTATCAATCCTAAGCCATCAAGACCTCATAATGATGATTTAGACTTCCAATTAGCTAAGATGCTTGTACATCAATATAAATTAGATCTTCTCAGAAAAGCATCTTGGAAAAAGTGCCCTCAACTTCCTTTCCCTCCTAGAAATAATGGACATCAAGAAGAATACAGGGATGGCATGACTAGTAATACCATAGAAGGAGAGCTCAGCCACTCAAGAATTAATCCCATCTTCTCACCTTCTTTGCCTATATTAGATAACTTATCTGAACCTAACTTTAAACCCATCCTTGATCCTAATGATCCTTCTTATGCACTCTTTCCTAAGTCTCATAATGACCCTAGAAACTCACTAGAATACCGAACGCATAGGAGTCATGAAGACTATAGGAATGACCGAGAAGAGCAATGTCGACAATGGCAAGAATGCATGGAACATATGAAAAACACATATGCTATTGTTAAAGAATGGATGGAAGAGGACGAAGCCATAGTATTAGCATCCGAACTTGGGCTAGATTCAAATAGTGAGCTTAAATCAATTTCTTCAATAAACATGACACACCCAAGTTCGAAGGAAGCCTTAGACGAGACCAATTCTAGAGACATCAATTCATGGGAATTTCTAGAAAATAAAACATCCAATGAATGTCATAGACATAAAATAATTGAGACAAACTTGTTGCCTATAGACACCCATGAAGAAACACCTATGGAGTTTGAAAAGGGAGATCATATCAATGAGCATGGAAATTATTTCAGTAACACCCCATCAAATCCATGCTCATATGAGAAATCTCCTAGATTCATTGGTCTCTCTAATATTTCCACACACGAGATCTTCAACCCCCTCATTTTACCTGTACCTAAAGACTTTGAAAGGGTGGTTGTAGATGCATATGTTTATCATAAATATTATAGATCTTGTTGTAATCTTAAGATAAAATAAGTTTGCACCTTTTGCTATAATGCTCTTGTGATAGAAGTATAATTATGAAATTATTCCTTCAGGTATTTCTGTCACTAACCATTCTAGGTTTGAAGTAAGAAAATAAATAATAGCAAGATTACCAGTATGTCCAACCAATCATCATGCAACATTGAAGTATATCCATCCAACCTTAACTTTGCTTTGCAAAAATTCAAGCTTGGGGAAATAGACTTATTTGAAAAATCTTAAATCATGTTGCTAATATTGGTTGTCTTAACCTTTTTAATTCATGCTCAAAATGTTGCATAATAATTATGCTCCTTCATTTCTAATTGAATAAATCTCTATAAGTGCTTTTGTGTCACCTTTGTCTGCTATAGTAAGTTTTGGTTTGGAAGTACTTCAAGGGTACTTTCATAGGCTTTTTAAATTAAGCATGGTGCTTAGGTTAAAATATCTTCCTTAACTAAAACTAGACATGGAGTTTGGTTTGGTTATTGAACTAGAAATTATTGTAGTAGGCATTGGAATATTTTGTTGGACTAACCCTGCAGGAATCTTTCAATTCAATCTGGGCAAGTCATGAGATGAATTCAAATCAAGGATGAAGCAAGGCACACGATAAACTCCAATAACTTTGCAGAGAAGACACAACTCATTCATGATGGATGGAAGAACTGTAAGTATCAATGATCTTCTGTTGCAAGTTACTTTTTGCCTTGAGCCATGCCTATATAGAACATGGTCTATGCTAAAATAATATCAACACTATCTTTTTATTAGCATAGATGGAACACAATAAAATTCTAGACACACAACCTATCTTTCAAAATCCTATACTCCTTCGGGTATGTGTTGTCCACTAATCTATTGCAGGCATAAGAATAAGTGAAGTGAAAGGGGTGAGAAGATCAAGAAAGCAAAAAAGATGGCAAGGGGATAAGAAAGGAGTGCAATGAAGGAGACAAGTTACTCAAGAACAACTCAAGATACAAGAAAGAAAATTACCACTGAAAGTCATCTATCCTTTGTCACTTAGAGTCATACTCCAAGAATGAAGGTAACACCCTAAGGTATTGGTCAGCATTTTCCTCTTGATCTTGATATGCATATAAATAAAGATACAAATAGGTTTGGATTAAAACTTTGCTTAATTAACTCAACAAGTTTAAAATGTTTAAACTTGTTCTTAGCATTCACTTTCTTGATCCTATGGTTGTAACCAATTAAAGCTAAAAAAGTGGATATCCTATGTTTGGAAGACGATAGTCATACTCATATTACAATTGAAACATTAAGTAGAGATAGACAATCCTTCCATTGGTTAAGAAATTCAAGCCATTTTGCCATATGAACTTAAATGCAACACTCAATGCTCTGATCTTAAAACCCATGTTAAACAAATTATGCAACATCAGCTTCATCTTGTGCAATGTGTCTAAGGTTAGAGAAGAATAAATAAAGAAATAGATTTGGTTCTGTTGGTGTTTTTCCACCAACAGAGCCCATGCACTTGATCTCTACCTTAGTTTCCAAGCAGAATACACTTCAAGCAAAGTGTGAAGAGAATATTCTCTAACACTCTACAAGTGAAAGTTCTGAACCCACGAATATGCACACTGAGCAAGATGCTGCTAGCTCCCACTATTAATGCTCTACTTCAACCTACTGGCTAAGAAAAGAACAAAAAGGGGCACCACCAGCGTAAGAGGTGTAACCATCATTATCTCCATCTCTAAAACCGACAAGATGAAGCAACAAGAGTGGAGAGGGACAAGTCCAATTCGGAGGACTTAAAAATCCGAACCCTCGCCGAAAGGTAACATCGGTAGTTATCCATATTTACTTTCTTACATTATATATTTCTCTTTAGCATATTTGCTTTTCTACATTAGCAATGCATAGAAAATAACAAAAATAATTAGGCATTCATTATATTAATTCATGCATCTAAAAATTTGAAGCCCCATGTGAAATCCTTGCGGTATAAAAAAGCTATAGGAGTTCTCACCGTGGTGGCCTAACAATAAAAAAATAAATATAGCATGCATATTTTCTTTTACGCATATAAATCTAAAAACTCTAAAAATATTAATTGAGCATCCTGCTACAATTCTGCTATCATATATACTTTGCAACCCCACAAACCCAATTCTCTAAAACGGCGAACCACTAACTTTTTATCCTAATACCGTTCCATAAGTTTTGGTGTTTTGTAAGAGTTTTCTCAGGATGACTCCAAGAGCCAACTCATCTAGGTATCTTCATCTTCACCACTCGGTACAACTTTTTCGACACATAGCTAACCCCTGTGTGAAAGAAGTAACTTCTTAGAGAATGAGATTGGGATCCCTGGCAACACTTGCTTTTATAAGTATGAACTCCTCTATGAGGACCACTCAAACCGGTGCTCAACCACGACAATAACCAGCTTTTGGGGAGAGCATCCCCTAGTTATCAGGTAAGTATACCTAAGCGATTATCGAGTCTATTTTATAGTCATAAAATACTAAAAATATGTGAGCACATGAAGGTTCACCATAGTATCATAAGCAAACCTAAAAATACCAAAAATACATGGGCACATGAAGGTCCATGTCTGTAGAGTCTTTTGTGAGTCTATTAGTTAAAATAAAAATCATAGAGGGTGCTTAATAAGTTTTATCTAGTTTGTTAGGAGTCGAATAAAAATTGGAGAATAATATAATTTTGAATTGGAGATGACGAATAGTTGCTCTACCGTAATTCCTTTCAAGTGCCTAGTTTTCAACCTTAAATTCTCCTGAGTTTTGGATATGACTGCTTTGATATAAGAATTTACTCTGAACCTAAAACTTGTGGAGGCATATGCTTGAGCTAAGTCTAGGTGATTGATAGATATGATATGAGAAAGTCTGAGCTGCTATTTATCTGATTCCTAGTGATACTAAAGTTCTGGAGATTTATCTTTTAAAAATTTAAAAATCTTACATGATGAGCTCTTGTATGACAAAGTTTGAATTCCGACCAAAGCCATATATCATATATCTAGATTAGAAAAACCTTTGCCCATTCATACTATTTGCTTTGCATTGAGTTCAGTCAACCTTTGTTGTATACCTTATGAGAGTCTTGTGATGCTTTTAAAATCAAGATCATATACATACTCCACATACATATGCATTATTCCTATACTGGGAGTAAGCACAACCATTTTTCACTTTCATCTAGATCCACCTTAAAAATGTTTTTCTCCTACACTGGGAGTGAACACTAAAAATAAACCCCATAGGATAAACCCCTATTTTATTGCTCTAAGTTCTTATCATTATCTCTCTAATTATTTTGTATTCAAAGGATGTATGTGGCTATGCAAAAGAAAGAGTATTAGAAAAAAGGGGAGTAAAAAAATAAACAAGTGTTCAAGAAATTAAAACAATGGGTACTTAGATGCCCACCTCCCTATAAAAAAGAAAAGAAAAAAAGAGAGAGAAAAAGAATAAAGATAGCCCATGTTTTTCTATTGAAGTTTTAAAGTTCCTAGATAGAGATTTATTTCAAGAGCGAAAGTAGAATTAGGATTAGCCACCATATATACACCTATTCACCACATTCCATACACATGCATATCTTGGTTTGATTGTATGACTTGATTCTCTATGGATCCATTGTTTGACTTTACAATATATAAATTGCAAGTATGTTCTTTCTTGTTTTAATGCCACTCCTATGAACTCCACTATAATCCTTAGTTGTCGGAAGGCATAACATCATTAATGCTTTAGTGAGATCCACAAATACCATATATATAAGAGACTTAAGGGTGTCATACAATTAAGCTCTAAGTTTTATTTCGAAAACTTATAAAAACTCTGGAATACTAGTTAAGTGAAGAATTTGAGACATAGTGCTTGACTTGATTGTTCTGTCTTTCAATTTACTCAAGACCCAAGTGAAAGTTAAGAAGCCCCATGGTTGAAGGTAATATGGGTGAGTTTGAAAGTCAGATTGGTTTTTTCTAATTCAGAGGAGAATTTCTGTTTGAAAGCATGTGTACTTTTGAGGCGTGAAAGCATTGTAGCAACTCCTGATCCAAGTTTATTAGTTAGGCTTTGCTAAGGGACTAGCAAAGGGTAAGCTTGGGGGAGCTTTTTGACAGTGGATAGCGTCAACTTTTTATAGTGAAATAAACATGAGATATGATCAATTCACATAGAAGATAGGGAGTTTTAACTAACAATTTCACGAGTTTTGGTGATTTCATATTTTCCAGGCAGTGTTCCAGAAAACCGTGAAGAAGGACGTAATTATCAAGTAAATTAGCGGAATTATCTCACGCTTAAACATGCGCCATTGGGCTGTAAATGGAACAAGGAGACATCACGACAAAGATGGGCCCGAGAGCCCACAAGTAGGGCCCTACCGGCCACGGGCCTAGGGCCGGGCGGCCTCCCCCCAAATCCTCCTCGGCTCGGCCTCTGGAAGCTTCCTCCACCGCCTTTGAGGGTTCATATCCACCGTACGTGAAGTCGGTTTGATCAAACGGCTCGTATGCATCCCACCGGGCTATATAAAGGGACCCCTAGCCCCCTGACGGAGGCATCCCTGAAACCCTAATTCATTATCTCTAGTTGGATCAACGTGAGAGGGGTCCCTTGAATGGATCTACCTCTTAGAGTAGCTATCTAGTTCTAGAATTAGAGAGATGAGTTGAGAGTAGAGTTCTGGAGGAGTTCTGGCTTGTCGGTGCTTCTCTTTGGCTGTATTCTCTAGGATCAAGCCACCTCGCCCAGGACTTGGTTCTGAGGTTCTTCAATCATCGTCTTCTTATGTAAGTAACTTTGTATTCATATTGTTCTTCTAGTTCACAATTCTTTTGAGTACTTTAGTCTATAGGACGCTGTAGATTGAAGTAGTAGTATAGGTGTAAGCGTGGTGCTTAGATCTAGATTACTTGTGAATGTCCCCTGTCTTTCCGGTAGATGGTAGCTTGTGAAGGTGACTTATAGCTTTATTGAATCCTCTGTAATCCATCACCCGTTAGAAGGATTGACAGCCATATATAGGTGCTGGTAGGGAAGAACTCTAATTTCTACCCCTATTCAAGTTATCTGGCCGTGATAGAACATTAGAAAATACCTTTTTACCGAGATTTGAAGTAAACGTAGTTTTAGTGATCTCCTCTTATCTCTAGCTAGGATTGATATCTACTGGTTAGGTTGGACCGTAGTTATACTCACACGTTTCCTTGTGGATACGATATTTAAAACCTCCGGGTGAAGTGCTACATCGGTATTATATCTGTGCGCTTGCGGATAGTCATATTTTCTTGTGTGCATTTAATTTATACCAACATTATGGTAACTAAAAAAATGATATTTATTATTATGATTATTATTTAATTTTTACTTTTTATAAAGGAAACATTTTTTTATTTATAAGAAAACATTTTTCTTAAAAGAATACTCTTAATCTTTTTTTGAACTTTTGATGCATATGCAAAATTCAAACATGATATTTGAATATTTTTAAAAAAATGCACTGAATTTAAATGTGATAACTACCGATTTACCTTCGGCAAGGGCTCACCATTTTTAAGTCCGGCGAAAGGGACTTCTCCATTGAATTCACTTTGCATCATCTTATCCTCGGAGATGGATAAGAATGATTGCACTTCTTATTTTCGCCATGCCATCGGGATCTTCATGTGGTTTTGGCTTGGCGGGCATGATTCATCTTTCTTTTGATCAAGGTTTTATTGAAGTTCACCAAAAAAACTTTGATGTACCTCTGTTATGAATTCATCTCAAAGACTTACCCTTGACTTACCCTTATGGATTCGAGAATTTCCTGCGGGGGTTAGTCTATGCATACAACCAAAGTCTACACTAGCAGTTTTGGTTCAAAAATCAAACTAGACTCCATGTCTAATTTAATTTAGGTAGGCTAATCAACCTAAGCACCATGCTTAATTTAATTAACCTATAAAAATTTGATCGTCGCATCTAAAACTAAGCACCATGCTTAATTTAAAAGATATACAACCAACATACAAACCAAAGCATATGAGCATAGAGAAAGGTAGCATGGGAATGATGAACATGAGATTCACTCAAACGGGTGTTTGAACATTGAATGATGAATCAGAGAACCGTTTTGTTTTTATATGCAAGGCAATGCAAAAATAGGGTGGTTGAATGTGATTAAGCAAACATGCCATGGTTTTGAAAAAAATTAACTAAAGTGACATGCATGAAAAATCTAGGCTTTAGCTTTTGCCCGTAGCGCGGACCATCTAACGATATCATCATACCTATTGGCAAAGCCAACATATGAAACCGAGATGGTCCCGTTTAACATCCGCCTACTACGAAGCTAGACTAAGAGCATCGAATAGATAGATAACAAAAATTGTTGTCTACCTAGACTAGGCATGGCGCCCGAATACAGCTCAGAAGACTAGGAGCCACCCAAAGAAAGCACTAGATATATGATGAACTAAGCAAAATAACATTAAAGAAAATCAAATATGTTTTGTTGGTTCTCCATACCTTGATCATTTCATCACTCACAATTTGTGAGTTGAATTGTGAGTGAAGCATTGCAGTTGTTCCGTCACATATGATGGTTTTGGTTGCTCTTGACGATGAACTTCTTTCCATCTGCATAGAATTAGTGTGTACATATATGTATATACCTATCTATGAGATGGCAGGGTGGTGGAGTGCATTGTTCATGAACGATCAGGCACCCTTGGCTCATGATGTTTTTTTATATTTTTACCCACAAAAGCTAGTGGCAAACTAGGCTAACAAATATCAACATAAATATCAAAATCTTTACGCAATTGCTTCCCCGGCAACGGTGCCAGAAAGCTTGTTGGCACTTCTTAGTGTCATCACTAGGTTTGCATCCCCAGCAATGGCGACAGAAAGCCTGTTGGTATAAGTTACGCAAACAGAGAAATCCGCAAGCGCACGGATATCGTTGTAGCTTTCACCCAGGAGTATTTCAGGGTATCGTATTTATCCTCAGGGAAGCAATGGTTATAGAAATTGATAATTAACCATCATGTATCTGCTAACTAGTGTACCGACTAGACTAATGTGGGATAAAGGGTAGAAGATAGGAGTTTTATATAAGTGACACACAGGAGAACTCCATGATAAGATAGTAGAGTAGACTGACTAAGCTGGGAGGACAACGGGTGAGTTCAAGGTTCCTAGTGACTTCTCTATTACCGTGGTTCTATTCTAGCTCATACTATAGAAGATAACTAAGCAAAGGTTAAACATAGCGATCACACCATGACACTTTGGAGCAGCAGTACCTTTCCGACTCTCGAGAAGACTGGAAGCGGTAGTCGAGGAAGGTCGCCAAAAATTCTACGAAAACACCAACCCAAACGTGGTGGAATACAAAGACCTAGTCGGAGCTGTCACCCCCGGGGCTACCACACCTATTCGTGGGGTTGGGCGCAAACTCAAGTAACTCGCTAGCCCAAACACCACGTCTACGCTAATGGCTACTACTCTAGTCCGATATCTTAATTAGACTAAAGCACTCGGTCGAGCGGAAATCCCATGCCAAGATGTAAACCACCATACTAACCATACTTAGCTAACTACTAAGGCATGATCAAGATAACCATGAAAGATAATTCAGTAACTAGAAAAGATGAATATATGAAAGAATTGAGTCTTACAGAGAAGCGATACAAGATCATACCAGACCTCCGAGGATGGAACGGTACAAGATTGTACCGGACCTCTGAGGACTCCTCTGGGACTTGAGCACCTCTCCCTAACTCCCAACTAGGCTAGTACTACTACTACATCTTGGTAATTAGAATGGAAGAGCTCCTTGGTGGTGTGTGTGGAATGAGGAGGGGAGGCCTCCTTTTATAGGTGAGGTGGAGGGGGTTCTATGCAAAATAGCACATTGAATGCCCCTAAACCGACCTCTAGGTACAATGCATCCGGGCGCCTATCCAAACCGACATGGGGAAGGCTGTAAGAGGCCACCGACTAAATTTTGGGCCGATTGGGCTCCGTGGCGGTGCGGGCCGCACCGTGGTGCGGCCGCACCACGACTAAGCCCAAATCGGCCCAATTTCGTTGGGCAGTATCCTCTCATGTTGTGGACTTGGGCCATGGTGGTTGCTCGTGAAATTAAAATGTTTTGGGTTGGTTTTAGGCCCATTTTCCTTGTTCTCTGGGCCCGGAATTGCCTGGTAAGTGGGCCTTCTCCACTTGGGCTCATGTTCGGTACTTGTAAATGTTGTATCTTGCATGCTGTTGAGCCCATTTGTAGTGTTTTTCATGACTGTCCTCCTGCAAGAGATGAATCACCAAAACTTGTGGAACTAGGTTAGTTGCAGGTCCTATTTCTATGTTTGGTGTTTATTTGTGTGGATTTTATGTAAAGGTTGGTGGTTAAAATTAGGCAATAAGAGCCGCCAACACTAGTCAATCTCCACTAAACATCTATTTGTCTTACTATGAGTTTTCTCAAGCTTTGGGATTGTTGGTATCTGTTAATGCCTACTGAAAATTCCGCAAGCGCACGGATACGTTGTAGCACTTCACCGGATGAATATACCCAGTTTTAATATCGAACCCAAAGGAAGATGTGTGAGAGTCTTCTAGACTACAACTTAACCACCTAAGTAGCAAACAAGGTTGTAGAAGATAAAGATATAGAGAAGACAACTAAGGCTTTTAATTCAGGCTCTAGTAAGGTATCATTAGGATGTTTTACTGGGGAATTGGATAGAGGAGCATAGGCAAAACTGTAACCCGACTACCAATTATTCTCCTGCTCGGCCTACCGACGGGATAGTGGAATATATAAGATTCAACAGAGCTATAAGTCACCTCCGCGAGCTACCACCAAATCTAGACGATAGGGTACATCTATGAGTAATGGAGTATAAGCACCACGCTTACACTATGAATACTACTCTAACCTAAGAGCTATAAGGATTAAAGTACTCAAAAGAGTCACAAACTGGTAAAACAAGGTAAACAATATTACTTACTTGAACTCAGAAGTCGATTCCAAAGCAATCTCAGATACAAGCCGTAGAGGTAGCACCGATAGGCTAATACTCCTCCAAAACTCTCTCTTTAACTCTATCTCTCTATTTCTAATATAGAACTAGCTTCTAGAGGTATAGAACTAGCTCTCTCTTGGAACGCTAACTCGAGAGGTTGTTGACACCTCTTAATGTTATCTCTAGCAACGGCGCTAAAAATGCTTGAGCAGAGCATCGCTACTAGAATGCCAAGTTGTCATCCCCAGCATAACATCAAGAGATGTGGTATTAAATCATGCCACCATTTAGAATATAGAAATAGTATCTGCAAGCGCATAGATTAAATACCATTGTAGCATTTTACCCAGAGTATTACCAGGTTGTCATTTATATTTTCCCAAAGGAAGGTCTACATGGCTCACGTGTAAGGGTAGCGTGATAACCTAGAGTGTAATGGATAGGCATAACCATGTCCTCACTACTCAATGCAGGGGTAAGTCACAAGATAAATGATAAAGATAAGTATATAATCATCAGCATAAATAGATAGAGACTCCTAGCTACATCATTAGGGTTACTAGCAGAACATCAAGAGATATTCCTGTGTTATTTCTAGCTACATGTCAATGCATATTATGGTTAGTGCAATACACTTAGTAGTCATAGCTAAGGTTAGCATTACATCTATTCATAGTGGACATACTAGGGAAGTTTGAGAACATAGCACGCCCTTCCTTCATACAAAAGCCCTACTGTGCCTATAAATGGGGTTTGGACTATATAGGACTCAACAGGATTGTCACACCTGCGATCTACCAAGCCCAGCCTATAGGGTGCATTCGCAGATAAACAACGTATAAGCACCATGCTTACACAATGTTTACCACTCACCCAATGATCAATTAGATGAGCGCTATACGAACCAATGAATAAGTATATGTTGGTATAAATTAAATGCACACAGGAAAATAGGACTATCCGCAAGCGCACAGATATAATACCGATGTAGCACTTCACCCGGAGGTTTTAAATATCGTATCCACAAGAAAACGTGTGAGTATAACTATGATCCAACCTAACCAGTAGTATCAATCCTAGCTAGAGATAAGAGGAGATCACTAAAACTACGTTTACTTCGAATCTCGGTAAAAAGGTATTTTCTAATGTTCTATCATGGCCAGATAACTTGAATAGGGGTAGAAAGCAGAGTTCTCCCCTATCAGCACCTATATATAGCTGCCAATCCTTCTAACGGGTGATGAATTATAGAGGATTCAACGAAGCTATAAAGTCACCTTCGCGAGCTACCATCTACCGGAAAGACAGGGGACATTCACAAGTAATCTAGATCTAAGCACCACGCTTACACCTATATTACTACTTGAATCTACAGGGTCCTATAGACTAAAGTACTCAAAAGAATTGTGAACTAGAAGAACAATCTGAATACAAAGTTACTTACATAAGAAGACGATAATTGAAGAACCTCAGAACCAAGTCCCGGGCGAGGGGACTTGATCCCAAAGAATACAGCCGAAGAGAAGCACAGACAGGCCGGAACTCCTCCAGAACTCTACTCTCAACTCCTCTCTCTAATTCTAAGACTAGATAGCTACTCTAAGAGGTAGATCCATTCAAGGGACCTCTCCCACATTGATCCAACTGGAGATAATGAATTAGGGTTTCAAGGATGCCTCCGTCAGGGGGCCAGGGGGCTCCTTATATAGCCCGGTGGGATGCATACGAGCCGTTCGATCAAACCGACTTCATGTACGGTGGATATGAACCCTCAAAGGCTGTGGAGGAAGCTTCCAGAAGATGAACCGAGGCGGTGTTGTGGTGGGGCCGGCCGGCCCTAGGGCTTAGGCTGCCCGGCACCCCATCTCGGGCTCTGGGCCTCCGCTTCGTCGTGGTGCCTCCTTGTTCTATGTACAACCCAATGGCGCAGGTTTAAGCGTGAGATAATTTTGCTAATTTGTTTGATAATTATGTCCTTCACCGCGGTTTTCTGGAACGCTCCCTGGAAAATATGAAATCATCAAAACTCGTGGAATTGTTAGTTAAAACCCCCTATCTTCTATGTATATTGATCATATCTCATGTCTATTGCACTATAGAAAGTTGACGCTATCCACCATCAACAAGCTCCTCCAAGCTTACCCTTTGCTAGCCCCTTAGCAAAGCCTAACTAATAGACTTGGATCAGGAGTTGCTACAATGCTTTCACACCTCAAAAGTACACATGCGTCCAATCAAAAATTCTTCTCTGGATTAAAATAAACTGATCTGACTTTTAAACTTATCCATATTACCGTCAACCATAGAGCTATTTAACTTTCACTTAGGTCTTGAGTAAATTGAAAGACAGAACAATCAAGTCAAGCACTATGTCTCAAATTCTTCACTCAACTAGTATTCTAGAGTTTTTGTAAGTTTTCGAAATAAAACTCGAGCTTAATTGTATGACACCCTCAAGTCTCTTGTATATGTGGTATTTATGGATCTCACTTGAGGCATTCATGTTGTCATGCTCTCCTACAACTAAGGATTACATTGGAGCTCATAGGAGTGGCATTAAACAAGAGTAAGCATACTTTGCACTACACATATTGTAAAATCAAACAATGGATCCACAGAGAGTCAAGTCATACAATCAAACCAAGATGTGCATGTGTATGGAATATGGTGGATAGGTGTATATATGGTGGCTAATCCTAATTATACTTTTGCTCTTTAGAAAATAAATATCTCTCTCTCTCTTGAACTTAGAACTTTCGTAAGAAAACATGGGCTATCTTTATTCTTTTTTTCTTTTTTTCTTATCTCTCTTTTTTATAGGGAGACGGGCATCTATGTACCCATTGTTTAATTGCTTGGACACTTGTCCATTTTTCTTACTCCCCTTTTTTTCAATACTCTTTCTTTTGCATAGCCACATGCATCCTTCGAATACAAAATGATTGGAGAGATAATTGATAAGAACTTAGAGCAATTAACAGGGGTTGACCTATAGGGTTTCTTTTTGGGTGTTCACTACTAGTGTAGGAGAAAAACATTTTTAAGGAGGATCTGGATGAAAGTGGAAAATAGTTGCGCTTATTCCCGGTGTAGGAATAATGCATATATAGGTGGAGTGTGTGTGATCTTGATTTTAAAAGCATGACAAGACTCTCATAAGGTATACAACAAAGGTTGACTAAACTCGATGCAAAGCAAGCAGCATGAATAAGCAAAGGTTTTCCTAACCTAAATATATCATATATGGCTTTGGTAGGAATTCAAACTTTGTCATACAAGAGCTCATCATGTAAGATTTTAGATTTTCAAAAGATAAATCTCTAGAACTTTAGTATCGCTAGGAACAAGATAAATAGCAGCTCAGACTTTCTCATATCATATCCATCAATCACCTAGACTTTGCTTAAGCCTATGCCTCCACAAGTTTCAGGTTCAGAGTAAATTCTTATATCAAAGTAGTCATATCTAAAACTCGGGATAATTTAAGGTTGAAAACTAGGCACTTGAAAGGAATTATGGCAGAGCAACTATTTATCATCTCCAATTCAAAATTATATTATTCTCTAGTTTTTATTCGACTCCTAACAAACTAGACAAAACTTATTAAGAATACTTTATGATCACACCTTAACAAAGTATCTTTATTTGGTTTTAATTGTTATTCATCTTTTTATTTGAACTAATAGACTCACAAAAAAGACTCTCTGCACATGGACCTTCATGTGCCCATATATTTTTTATGTTTTATGACTATAAAACAGACTCGATAATCGCTTAGGTATACTTACCTGATAACTAGGGGATGCTTTCCCCCAAGCTAGTTGTGGTCGTGGTTGAGCGCTGAAGCTGAGTGGTCCTCATAGAGGATCTCATGCTTATAAAAGCAAGTGTTGCCAGGGATCCCAATCTCATTCTTCGAGAGAAGTTACTTTCTTCACATAGGGGTTAGGCGTGTGTCGTAAAGGTACGCTTCGAGTAGTAAAGATCAAGATACCTAGGTGTGCTGGCTCTTAGAGTCATCCTGCAAAAAGCTCTCACAAAACACCAAAACTCGTGGAACGGTATTAGGATAAAAGTTAGTGGTTGACCATTTTAGAGGATTGAATGTTCTGGTGATTTCAAAGTATTTTATGATAGCAGAAATGCAGCAAGATGCTCAATTAATATTTTTAGAGTTTTTAGATTTATAAGCAGAAAGGAAATATGTATGCTACTATATTTATTTTTTATTTTTACGTCACCATAGTGAGAACTCCTACAGCTTTTACACCATAAGTGTTTCACATGGGGCTTCATTGTTTGAGATGCATAAAAGTAGCATAGTGAATGTCTGATTATTTCTATTGTTTTCTATATAATGCTAATGCAGAAAAGTAAATATGCTAAAGAGAAATATGCAAAGCAAGAAAGTAAATATGGATAACTACCAATGTTACCTTTCGGTGAGAGTTTGGATTTTTTAGGCCTTCGAATTGGACTTATTCTTCTCCATTCTTGTTCTTTCATTGAGTGCATCGTTGGTCTTAGAGATGGAGATAATGATGGTTACACCTCTTACGTTGATGATTTTGATAGTGGTGCCACTCTTGTTCTTTGCTTATCCAGCAGGTTGAAGTAGAGCATTAATAGTAGGATCTAGCAGCATCTTGCTCAGTGTGCTATTCGTGGGTTTAGAACTTTCACTTCATTCTTGAAGTATGACTCCAAGTGACAAAGGATAGATAACTTTTAGTGGTCCTTTCTTTCTATGGATCTTGAGTTATTCTTGAGCAACTTGTCTCCTCTATTGCACTCCTTTCTTATCCTCTTGCCATCTTTTTGCTTCCTTGTCTCACTCCTTTCACTTCACTTATTCTTATGCCTGCAATAGATTAGTGGACAACAATACCCGAAGGAGTATAGGATTTTGAATGATATGTTGTGTGTCTAGAATTTTATTGTATTTCTTCTATGCTAATAAAAAGATAGTGTTGATAGTATTTTAGCATAGACAATATTCTATACAGGTATGGCTCAAGGCAAAAAGTAACTTGTAGTAGAAGATAAAGTGAATGAATCATTGATACTTATAGTTCTTCCATCCATAATGAATAAGCTGTGTCTTCTCTGCAAAGTTATTGATGTTTGTCATGTGCCTTGCTTCATTCTTGATTTAAATTTATCTCGTGAGTTACCCAGATTGAATTGAGAAATTTCTACAGGGGTTAGTCCAATAAAATATTCCAATACCTACTATAATAATTTCTAGTTCAATAACGAAACCAAACTCCATGTCTAGTTTTAGTTAAGGAAGACATTTTAACCTAAGCACCATGCTCAATTTAAAAAGTACTTCCAAACCAAAACTTACTATGGCAGACAAAGGTGACATAAAAGCACTTATAGAGATTTATTCAGATAGAGATGAAAGAGTATGATTACTATGCAATATTTTGAGCATGAATTAAAAAGGTAGAGACAACCAATATTAGCAACATGATTTAATATTTTTAAATAAGTCCATTCCCCAAACTTAAATTTTGCAAAGCAAAGTTAAGGTTGGATAGATATAATTTAATGTTGCAAGATGATTGGTTGAACATACCTGGTGCTACCTTATTCATTTTCTTACTTCAAATCTGCAATGGTTAGTGATAGAAATACCCAAAGAAATATTTTCACAATTATATTTCTATCACAAGGGCATTATAGCAAAAGGTGCAACTCATGTGATCTCAAGATTACAACGAAATCTACAATATTTATGACAAACATATATGTCTACAACCACCCTTTCAAAGTCTTTAGGAATAGGCAAAATGAGGGGGTTGAAGATCTCTTGTGTGGCAACGTTAGAGAGACCAAGGAATCCAGGAGATTTCTCATACGAGCGTGGATTTGATGGGATGTTGATGAAATAATTCCCATGCTCATTGATGTGATCTCCCTTTTCAAATTTTATAGGTGTTTCTTCATGGATGTCTATAGGCAGCAAGTTTGTCTTTATTATTTCATACCTATGACATTCATTGGATGTTTCATTTTCTAGAAGTTCCCATGAATTGATGTCTCTAGAATTGGTCTCGTCTAAGGCTTCCTTCAAACTTGGATGAGTCATGTTTATTGAAGAAATTGATTTAAGCTTACCATTTGAATCTAAGCCAAGTTCAGATGCCAACACTAATGCTTCATCCTCTTCCGTCCATCTTTTGACAAAGGCATATGAGTTTTTCATATGTTCCATGCATTCCTGCCATTGTCGTTGTTGCTCTTCTCGGTTATTCCTATAGTCTTCATGACTCCTACGCTTTGGGTATTCTAGTGAGTTTCTTGGGTCATTATGGGACTTAGGGGAGAGAGTATAAGAAGGATCATTAGGGTGAAGGATGGGTTTAAAGATGGGTTGAGATAAGTCATCTAAAGTGGGCACAGAAGGGGAGAAAATGGGATTAATTCTTGAGTGGCTTAGCTCTCCTTCTATGGTATCACTAGACATGCCATCCCTGTATTCTTCTTGATGTCCATTATTTTTAGGAGGGAAAGGAAGTTGAGGACACTTTTTCCAAGATGCTCTTCTAAGAATATCTGATTTATATTGATGTACAAGCATCTTAGCTAATTGGACGTCTAAATCATTATTATGGGATTTTGATGGCTTAGGATTGATAGCTAAATCTTGGGATTGGAGTGATTGTGTTTTAGCTACCAAAACTTCCTCTTCTTGTTCGAGAGATAATTCCTTCTCTTCCTCGGAGAGCTCAGAAGTGGCTTGAACAAACTTTTCTAGAATAGGTCTTGCTTCAGTTATAGGTAAGTGAAGAAAAGCTCCTCCAGAGGCAAAATCAAGGGATTCCTTAGAATCCTTGGTAAGACCCAAATAAAAATATTTAAGAAGCATGGGGTCTGGTAAACCAAGTGTCGAGGGTCAAAATCGCGGTCCTCTAAAGGCCCGGTTAAAATGGCTTTTTAGAAAAAAGAAAACAAATTGCCCAGCCAGGATAAGCCTACTTAAGGCCTGGCCCATGAGGACCTAAGGCATAGTGGCACTCCTGGCCCAGCAATGGCCGATTGGCCACCCGGTCAAGACCTCCCAAGGCCCACAGGATGAGGCGGCCGCCCGGAGCTCGACCCTTAGGGAGATCTCTGATTCGTCCGACCCACCCACAAAGGAGGGTTGGAGGTCGACCCTGCCCTATGAACACAAGCCAGGTTGCTTGACGTAGAATCCTCGCACGCATGCGGCGTACGAAGGAATCTGTACGATTCCGTAGCCGGCACGAGGACACACCGCCGCCGTTGCCCCCGCATCTAAACAGTGGGAAACAGGACCCTCAAGTAACCCGGGGATCTTGCGTTGCCCCCACGCTTTTGCCTAGGCGTGCATGATGTAGGCCCTCCCCCCTGTACTGCACCAGTACGGGGGTGTCCCCGTGTATAAATCCCCACCAAGGTCGCCGGGTTTTGTACCTCCGTGCAGATGGCCACTGCGACGAGGCAAGAAGCACGAAGAAGGAGACGCCGCTCATACCGACACTGTGGCCAACGATCTGAACGGCAGCCGTGCCAGCCACCTTCTCCAGACAGGACCGGGCGTATCAGGAATCAGCCTTGCACACCTGGCCTTGCCGCAGCCTATGCTCCTACGATCAACACTTTGACCCAGGGCGTTCACCGTCAACAATGCTACTCCGATGCCTTCAGGTATAGCCCTGTGAAACTGAGGGACTACGATGCCAAGAAGGGAATGTTGGTATTTCTTATACACAACTAAAATATGAAGGATTCCGCAAGCGCACAGAAAACCATTGTAGCATTTTACCGGGAGTATTCTAGGTATCGTTATTTATATTTTACCACTGGGAAACATTAGTTAAAGACATTGATAGTTCACCATCATGTATCTACTAACTTAATACACCAACTAGACTAAAGTAGGGGGTAAATGATAGATGATAGGAATTATGCATATATGACACACACAGAAGATTTCTATGATAAAAGAGTAGATAGCTAAAGTGAGAGGACAACGGGAGAGCTCAAGGTTCCTAAATACTTCTCTATTACTTTGGTTCTATATAACTAATTCATGGTAGATAAAGCAATCACACAATAGCACTTTGGAGCAGCAGTACCTTTCCAACTCTCGAATAAGACTGAGAAGAAGGTAGTCGGGGGAAGGCTGCCAAAAGCTCTACGAAACACCAACTCCGACGTGGTGGAATACGAAGGCCTAACAGAGCTGTCACCTCAGGGGCTACCACAACTAACCATAAGAATTGGACGCAACCTCAGGTAAACCCTAGCCTAGACATCACGTCTACACTAAAGATTACTACTCTAGTCACGATCTATAACTAGAGCACCCGATACAAGCGGAGATCCCATGCCAAAGTATAACAACTATACTAACCAATTAAATGCTAGACATAAAAGTAAATAAAGAAGATAAAATATATTAAAGCATAAGTCTTATAAGAATAGATACAAAGATATACCAGAACTCTGATGACTCCTCTGAAGACTCCTCCGGAACCCGGGCGTAGCGCTGCTCTCTCTAACTCTCAACTAGAACTAATCTACTACATTGGAAAGTCTAGCCCTAATTCTCTAGAGGAGAGAGGTCATCCATTCGAGGGACGCCTCTACATCTCCATAATAATGTGGTGCCCTCAGGGAGGGGGTCTGCCTCTTTATTTATAGCCCGGTGGGATGAACGTGCGCCGTTGGATCAAACCGACTTGGGCAACGGTGGAGATGCAAACCCTAAGGTGGTAGGAAGCCCTCCGTCGAAGTGGGCCTTGAACGGCCTCTGTAGGGCACGACCGGCCCCGGGGTGGGGCCGAGCGGCCCCACCCTGTAGCAAGTGGGCCCCACCTTCAGTAAGTCGCCTTCTCGTGCCTTTTAGAGTCTTCTAGTGTTGGTTTCGGTGTAGAATTGATATCTTTTGACTCCAGACTCTGAATATAGCAAATGATATGTCCGTTTCGATCGTCTCGACGAGCCCATCACAACGGTGTAGTCCAATTTCTTATTTGAGATACTTGTATTTGATGAAAAACTGGATATACCCGCAAAACGATCGAGAACAACATAACTCATGGAACTCGTTAGAATCAAACCCTACAACTATGCTTTATAATTCATTTTATATTAATTCATGCAATAACTGATGGTATAAAATAGGCATTAAGGACCATCAACAAGTTCCCCTAAGCTTACCCTTTGCCAGTCCCTGAGCAAAGCCTAATTACTAATAAACTTGGATCAGGAGTTGCTACAATGCTTTTACTCCTCAAAAGTACACATGCCTTCAAACGTAAATTCTTCTCCGTTTAGACAAAACTGCTCTAACTTTCAAACTTACTCATTTTACCTGTAGCTATGGAGCTTTTCAACTTTCACATGGGTCTTAAGCAATTGAAAGATAGAATAATCAAGTCAAGCACTATGTCTCAAATTCTTTACTCAACCAATATTCCGAAGTTTTTGTAAGCTTTTGAAATAAAACTCGAGCTTAATTGTATGACACCCTCAAGTCTCTTAATATATGGTATTTATGGATCTCACTTGAAACATTCATATTGTTATGCTCTCCTACAACTAATAATTATAGTGGAGCTCATAGGAGTGGCACTAAACAAGGATGAACATACTCGCAATTCATATATTGTAAAGTTAAACAATGGATCCAAAGAGAGTCAAACCATACAATCAAACCAAGATGTACACGTGTGTGGAATATGGTGGATAGGTGTATATATGGTATTTAGTGGCTAATCCTAATTCTACTTTTGCTCCTTGAAATAAATCTCTCTCTTGAACTTAGAACTTTTCGTGGAAAAATATGGGCTATCTTTATTCTTTCACTTTTTTTCTCTTTTCTCTTTTTTTCAGGGAGGCGGGCATCTACGTACCCATTGTTTTAATTGCTTGGACACTTGTCCAACTTTTTTTACTCCCTTTTCTCTCTTTTTTTCTGATATTTTTCTTTTGCATGGCCACATGCATTCCTTTGAATACAAAATGATTAGAGAGATAACGATAGGAACTTAGAGCATTTAACAGGGGTTGTTCTATGGGATATATATATTTTTTTGGTGTTTTACTCCTAGTGTAGAAGAAAAATAATTTTAAGGTGGATCTGGATGAAAGTGGAAAATGACTGCGCTTACTGCCAGAGTAGGAGAAATGTATATATGAGTGAAGTGTGTATGTGATCTTGATTTTAAAAGCATGACAAGACTCTCATAAGGTATACAACAAAGGTTGACTAAACTCAATGTAAAGCAAGCAAAGATGAATGAGCAAATGTTTTCCTAATCTAAATGTATATCATATATGGCTTTGGTAGGAATTTAAACTTTGTCATACAAGATCTCATCATGTAAGATTTAAATTTTAAAAAGATAAATCTCCGAACTTAGTATCGCTAGGAATAAGATAAATAGCAGCTCAAACTTTTTTATATCATATCTATCAATTACCTAGATTTAGCTCAAGCATATGCCTCCACAAGTTTCAAGTTTATAGTAAATCCTTATATCAAAGCAGTCATGTCCAAAACTCGGAAGAACTTAAGGTTGAAAACTAGATACTTGAAAGGAATTACGGCAAAAGCAACTATTTATCATCTCCAATACAAAATTTTATTATTTCTCAGTTTTTATTTAACTCTTAACAACTAGATAGAACTGTAAACACACTCTATGATCATACCTTAATAAATAGCTAGAGTATTTTTATTTGGTTTTGATTGTTATTCTGCTTTCCATAACTAATGGACTCACAAAAGACTCTACAAGCGTGGACCTTCATGTGCCCACATATTTTTAGTATATTATGACTATAATATAGACTCGATAATCACATAGGTATACTTATCTGATAACTAGGGGATGCTCTCCCCCAAGCTGGATGTTGTCGTAGTTGAGCATTAAAGCTGAGTGGTCCTCATAGAGGAGCTCATACTTATAAGAGCAAGTGTTGCTAGGATTACTTTAATCTCATCACCCAAGAAGTTACTTCCTTCACACAGGGGTTAGCTGTGTGTCGGAGAGATGTGCTTCGAGTGATGAAGATGAAGATTCCTAAGTGAGCTGGCTCTTGGAGTCATCCTGCAGAAAGCTCTCACAAAACACCAAAACTCGTGGAATGGTATTAGGATAAAAAGTTAATGATCAGCCATTTTAGAGGATTGGGTGTTGTGGAGGTTTCAAAGTATGTTTATGATAACAGTATTGCAGCAGGATGCTTAATTAATATTTTTAGATTTTATAGGTTTATATGCAGAAAGTACAAATGCATGATATGTATTTTTTATTTTGTAGGCCACCACAGTGAAAATTCCTATAGGCTTTTACACACTGAGGAAAACTCACATAGGGTTGCCAGTTTTTTTTAAGATGAATGCTACTTAACGCACACCTATTTATTTTTGTTGTTTTCTATGCAATAGTAATGTAGCAAAGTAAATATGCTTAAAAGAAAATAAAACATGTAATACTCAAAGTAAATATGGATAACTACCGATGTTACCTCACGGCGAGGGTTCGATGTTTTGAGTCCTCCGAACTGGACTCTTTCTTGCAGTAGTTCATTAATCGAGTACTTCGGTTTGCTCCTAAGGATGAGGATTGAAGTGGTGTCTCCACTAGTGGCGCTTTCAATGGTGGTGCCACCTTCTTCTTTTCTTTTTGTTAGCATCTCGAAGCCAATCTTATGTGCATCATTGTTACTGGTTTAAAACTCCCACTTATAGAATTTAGGGAATCTCCCCACACTTTGCTTAAAGTGTGTTCTGCTCATAAAGACAAGGTAGAGATCAAATGCATGGGCTCTATTGGTGGGAAAATACCAACAGAACCAAAAATTTATTCATTCTCTAACCTTAGGCACAATAAGATTGATGTCTTTTCACAAAGTCTATTTATATCTTAGGTGAGAATATCAAAAGTATAAATATGACATTTAAGCTTACGAGATAAAGGAGTGGAGTTACTTAACCTATGGAAGGATTGTTCATCTTTATAAGTTATCAAGATTAACATGATGACTACCATCTTCCAAAGATAAGATATATCATATTTGAACTCATTTGGTTAAGATTGAGATTAGGAGAATGGTGCTATGATTTGTACTCCAAGATCATGAGGAAATGATGGTCACTTACCTTTAAGATGTTACCTTTATTACTAGAGCGTGATGACACCATGTGGTAAAGGATGGATTGAATCTCAATGGTCTTTTCCGTCCCTGCATCTTGAGTTATTTATTAGCATCTTGTCTCATATGTTGTACTCCTTTCTCACTCTTCTAAACTTCTGTTTTTCTCATTATTTCTTCTCTGCAAGGGATTAGTAGACAACACATACCCGAAGGAATATACTATTTATTTAAGGTATGGATATTGTTTGCCAAGGAGTTAAAGATTAACTTGTAGCCCATGTTTTAAATGATTCACCATTATTTCAAATTTTTAAACAAGGTTAAGGAGAAGATATAGTTTTGAAGAATACCTCTAACCCCGATTTGATTCTATGAAATCTCCTAATATAACTTAAACATTTTTATACAGAGAGGATAGTTAGTATATACAACCAAATTTTATACAAATATGTTTTGATGTTATAATATTTAAATAATATTCTAAAGCATACTTATAATAGAGTAAGGTAGTTCAACAGACTAAAGATATTTAATAAAATAGAACTAAGAATGTGTAGGTGAACCAAAAGAGTATTTTATTTGTTTTACGCTTTAGCATGACATAAGGTCGTGGTAACCAAGACAATTAGCAACATGGTATAAAAATATTGAATGTAGTTTAATATTGTATGAGGCTTGGATAAACATACCTTATGTCTTGCAGGTGATTGGTCCACTATCATGGTGAAGTGTAGAAGGTGTTGAAGTGTTCTTACATCGATTTCTTTCCATCTTAGTCCTTTTCTATACACTTGTTCTCCTTCGCTTCAACCATGAATAGATATTTATTCTTTCTTTCCTGCAAAAATATTAGTAGACACATACCCGAAGGATTGCAACAAGTTTGGAATGTGGGTTATGGTCCACATAGTTTATGTGAATTTTGTCTATGCTAGTGAAAGGATGGGCTTTTAAGATTACTTTAGC
>JADLZL010008290.1:0-39871 GCA_015844335.1 Chrysopogon serrulatus | reverse complement strand
GGATACATAGCAACATATAATTTATTCATTGCAAGGTATAATTTTTTCAACGCTACTTGTTCGAAGCAACATCCGTTACCACAGGGCCAACACAAGTATAGGTTAATTCGTCCTGCAGGCACGGACGCCACCAAATATTCCTCGGGCGCGTGCCTTCTAAAAAAATCAAATGTTAATTACATAAATAAAAACAATAGCTTTCACGGTTCGAACTAGGAACCTCCAACAAGTCCAAACAGTGTTACCCAATAACCAGCTGAGCAATTAATCTTATGTGCTGTCCACCTCACAAATACCTTTACAAATGAGATTATAAAGCATATAGCGACCTGATACCCCTTACCTATCCAGTACGTTAGAATAATATTATTAGAGGACCATAAATAATTTCAAATAAAAAAGGCAAAAGAAGAATTTAATCCGCCATTACACTATTGTGGGATTTGAACCTGTGAGGTCGGCCTTGCATGCTTTCTCCTCTACCACTCCACTCTCTTATTATTAATTGTATCAAATATTGGTTTTGGGTCTACACATATTATACTGAACCAAGTTTAAATTGAGTGTTTGATGCTTTAAATGCACTTAAATAAAAAAGTTGTCAACTACAATATTGTATAATTTTTCAAGATCTACAACTTTTATTTTGGTTATTTCTCTATCTGAGATTGTTTGATCTCGAGGACATTTGAAAATTTCAAAAATCAAATTTGATGAATTCAAACAAAGTTTTCCATGAAAAAAATAAATTCAAATGAAAACATTGTCAACTACAATGTTCTATAACTTTCTGAGATCTACAACTTTTATTTTGGTCGTCTTTTTTTATGCGACTTTATTTTATCACTCAATATTTTAATTTAAAAATTGACTACTTCAAACAACACTTTAAAAATATAAATGATTTTAGCTGAAAAAGTCTTGAATAGCAAAGTTATATAACTCGTTAACATGTACAACTTTTATTTTGGTTATTTTTTTATCTCGACAAGCTGATTGTAATCTTATTCATAAATCTTACATATCTCCCACATGGTTTTCTAAAAATATAAAAGAGATACGTAAAATTTATAAACATTGTTACTATCACTTTGTTAGATGGAGAAATGATTAAAATAAAAGTTATAGATCTTAATGAGTTAGTATATAACTTTTATGTTTTTTTTTTTTTTCAGCTAAAATTATTTAATGCTTCAAAATGTTGCTTCAAATTACTTTGTTTTTAAATTCAAGTTTTCAATTGATAAACCAAAGTCGTATGAAAAGATGATAAAAAATAATAAATATGACAACACATTGAGTTGATATAAAATGATTTTAGAAATTTTTAGAAAAAAATCATCAGATTTAGAGTCGGTATAAGTGAGAAAGACTAGTTACAAGTTTTAGAAAAAAAATTAAAAATAGAAATCAGAGTTCTTTAATAATTTAAAATTTAGACTGAATTTCATTTAATTTGTCAAGGCCCATGAAATACGTACTTGGGTTGGATCGAGCTGTTTTGGAGTGAGTTAGGCTGAATTTGTCGGGTTAAGTGACTCCTGATCCATAAACATGCAAATTTTAATTTTAGTTATCAAGAATGTACAAGAAAAAAAACCTATATATATTAACTATTTTTTTGCTTTCTTAACCATCTCGTGTAAATGCTAGCACTAATTCAATATAAATTTAAATATAAATTTAACGTAATCTACTTTTTTTTTGTCTGGCTCCCGCCATTCTTTCCTCTGTATTTTTATTCGCTCCTGCAGTTCTTTAAATTTTTTTTTGCCTCCCACGATCTTTCCCTCTTATTCTTTGTTTCATAGTAACTTCTTTTCTCTCACATCACAATTATTCATCTGATTTCCCGCGTCCCTTGCTAATTGTTGGAAACTCTCATAGTGGGTCCACTTTTCATAGAGACTAACTAGTGAGAACCGTGTAAAAAACAGCATGAGAACTGCTCGGCCGCTAATTGTGGATCTCGTCCACTCTCCATCGAAATCGTGGTTCATTTTCTGTTTTATATCCCATCGCACAACTCCATACCTCCCATCTCCTGCATCTTCCCTACCGCGAACGGGGTGGGCGGCGCCACTACCTGGCGAGGCGCGAAATCGGGCGGCGCCACCGTCGCCAGGGCTGGCAGGGTGGGGCGCATGCAGGTCACAACTTCCCAACCACCGCCGCCGTCGCGGCTCACGCGATGGCACCGGCGCGAGCAATAGTTTCACACGCGACGGCACCGGCGCTGGTAACAACGTCAATTTTCGTCCCTCCAGCATTCGCTCGGCCTTGGACCTCACTCGAGGATCCACTGGCAACGGCGCCAAGGTTTAATCTCATTGTTCCCCACGCCTATCCTCCCCAACCCTCCTCACCTGGCATGACCACCGGGCTCCCTACGACTACGACCTGGTGCCGGCGAGATCCGCTCCCACAAGATCCAAGAGCCCAAGTTTGACCACCTGCTCCTGGGCAAGCCGCTTCTCTACTTCCTGGAAAAAAAATGTCGCTGTCCATTGTTGTCTTATTTTTATTTCATTCTGTTGTTGCCTTCTTCATCTGGCTCTTCACGGATGCAAAGGTTTTCTGACCTTTTCTTGCCTGTAGACATCGACACACCCTGTACCTGCTGAGCTCCAGGATCGCTGGCCACGTCAAGAAGGACATTGAAGGCGAGGTTCTTCTCCTGTTGATATTGACTACTCTGAACTTTCAGTGAACTAAACGCCTATATCTTTTCGCATTTGTCATCTTTTTTTGTGACATTTTCGCATTTGTCATCATTAACTCTAGATTACATGGTTGAGAAGCCAGGTATTGATGAGAGCAAAATCGAAAACCTGGGCAGCCTGCAGTACTAGAACTACGGTTACACAATGACTGGCTTCATTAGGGTGCGTATATTGCAGCTTATTGAATTGTTTGATTTCTCTATAAGTTCAGTGAACTAAAAAGGTCCTATCTTTTTCCCATTCCTTTGGATCTCCCAGGCATGTGTGCTTTTACATTTGTTGGCCTTCTGAAGAATGGGATACTAATTAGGTAAGATTTGTAAGTGTTTATATTGCTGCTGCTTCCATGCTTGTGAAGTGCTGGGCATGCTATGCTATTTGTACTATTCTGATATTTTTTGTAATTAATCCATGTTAGCTTCAAATATTACTTCAATTTATGCAGTACACGTGTTCACAATATTTTTGCTGAGATGCCTATCGATGTGAATATTTTGAGGAATAGTTCAAGATTGTTTTACTCCATTCCCTGTTTCATTTTGTGCTAGAAACTAGTTGGTGAACAATTTTTACTTCATTAACCATGTTGTGCAGCAGCCATGGCAAGAAGTAGAAGAAAGCTCATAATTCAAAGCCATGATGAATATATGTCAGCCATGTACAAAAGGCGTTCAAAATACTAAAGCATCTAAACTTCATTCTAGTGCTAGAGGAGATCAGATAGACAGTGGTGGTGATATTAAAGTTAATTTCCATGGTAATTACTACCTACTTTAAATTATTATTATTAATAGAAAGTGTTATTATCTAAAGTTTTTATCATTAAATATATTGTTGTTGGAATTTAACTCTGCATAGATGAAATTGAGGACACATGAAAGTGTGGTGGCAATATACAAAACAAAAAGAAATTTGATTGAACAACTAAACTATACAATGGTATAGTTGAATTGGCAATTATCCATATATAATTGTGTAGGAACATTAACTTAGCACAGCAAATTTGTCAACTGCCAATTCAATGATCGTATGATTGTTTAGTTTCTTGCAACATAGCGTGGCCCATTATTGTGTACTTATTTTTTCAGACTTATATGTGAACTTAGCTGGCACCAAAGTACGTATTCTTGCCACCCAAAAAGATTTTATTTCTCCTAAGTGTCATATTAAAGTAAAATAACTTTCATATACAGGTTGAGAAGATAAATTGATGATCACGTCTGTGGAGTGCTACAGTAGACTGAATGATGGAGAAAGGAGATAGTAAATTGAATGAAGGAGAAAGAAGGGCTGCCGTCATCTGGGAGGGATGGAGCTCTTTATGTTCTATATTTTACTTCCATAGAAACTTCTACGCCGAACAAAAAATGTGTCATGAATTATGTGGATTGGTACTCATTGTAATGCAACAAATCCTTTATATTATATTTGGCTGAGTGTGCTTATTTTCTATGTGCGTCAGATGATCTTGCATTTATTGTTAAATTGTACAGCATTATCTCTATATATTTGTCTCAAAACTTATATAATTATGTTATTAATGATTGAACAGTTTATTCCTGCCAACACATATAAGTGTTGCAATAAACTAAATCTTTATGTTGCTACAAACCATAGAGATCCATCGTCCATGGTCTGTACAAACACATATAAGTGTTGCCATAACCCACCTTTATGCGTTGCAACTTTGCAACGGTTTTTGGTATGGGTTACCAACGCATAAATAAGTGTTGCAGTAGATCCTTGCAACGCCACTTTAAGCAACGCATATAAGATGCGTTGGTATAGACCCTGCCAACGCATATATAGACTTCTAGCAACGTATATTTGCATTGCAAAAGAGGGTGTCATTTTGTAGTGTTCCATGGAGAATAAGCCATGTCTTCCTTTTGTGCAAAGTTATTAGAATTCATCACATGCCTTGATTCATCTCTGGTGTGAGTTCATCTCTGACTTACCCAAATTGAGGTGAAGAGTTTCCTGCAGGGGTTAGTCAACAAAATATCCAGTGTCTACTAAAGCATACTTTCAGTTCAAAAATTAACCTAGACACCACGTCTAATTTGATTTAGGAAGGTATTTTAACCTAAGCACCACGCTTAATTTAAAAACCTTTGGAATTAAAATCACCACTCCTAAATTAAGCACCATGCTTCATTTAAAAGATGTATGAAGAAACTCCAAACCTAAGCACACTATAGCAAACAAGATAGCATGAGAGCATATAGAGATTTACTCAAAGAGATGAAAGCATGATCATGTATGGTGAGAATATTTTTTTGTTTTAAGTAGATATGCAAGTGACATATATGTGTGCAAGAAACAAAATATGCTATGGATTTGATATGAGATGGAGTAGATGCATGAATTATTCAAAGTAAACATGCAAAGTGGAATGCAATAGGATAACTACTCATCAAATTAAAGTCCATGAGCAAGATTTTCTCACCTTTCTTGATCATACTTACCATGACTCACAATGGAATTTATGAGTTGTGCAACATCTTTTGTTTGTCATATGTGATGAACTTTGAATTCATGTGATGATAACTTTTCTCCGATCTACACATGGTTAGAATAATATATATGTTTATACATACCAGTGAGATGGTAGGGTTCCATTATTGATGTATCATGAATGTTTAGGCACCCTGGGTTCTTCAATATCTCCCATGTCTTGTTCTTGTGGAATTTCACCAGAAGATTAGAACGGTTGATATCCTGCTTATTCCACAACTCAACAAAATAGGGGGTAATCCTACTAAAGCTAGTGGCGCATTAGATTAGAAGATATCAAGATCATTATCAAAAACTTTACACTAATTGTTTCCCCGACAACGGCGCCAAAAATGCTTGTTCATATTTCTTATGCACAACTAAAATATGAAGGATTCATAAGCGCCTGAGAAAAACCATTGTAGCATTTTATCGAGTATTCCGGTATCGTTATTTATATTTTACCACTGGGAAACATTAGTTAAAGACATTGATAGTTCACCATCATGTATCTACTAACTTAATACACCAACTAGACTAAAGTAGGGGGTAAATGATAGATGATAGGAATTATGCATATATGACACACACAGGAGAATTCTATGATAAAAGAGTAGATAGCTAAAGTGAGAGGACAACGGAAGAGCTCAAGGTTTCTAAATACTTCTCTATTACTTTGGTTCTATATAACTAATTTATGGTAGATAAAGCAATCACACAATAGCACTTTGGAGCAGCAGTACCTTTCCAACTCTCGAATAAGACTGGGAAGAAGGTAGTCGGGGGAAGCCTGCCAAAAGCTCTACGAAACACCAACTCCGATGTGGTGGAATACGAAGGTCTAACAGAGCTGTCACCTCTGGGGCTACCACAACTAACCATAAGAATTGGGCGCAACCTCAGGTAAACCCTAGCCTAGACACCACGTCTACACTAAACATTACTACTCTAGTCACGATCTATAACTAGAGCACCCGATATAGGCGGAGATTCCATGCCAAAGCATAACAACTATACTAACCAATTAAATGCTAGGCATAAAAGTAAATAAAGAAGATAAAATATATTAAAGCATAAGTCTTAGAAGAATAGATACAAAGATATACCAGAACACTAACGACTCCTCTGAAGACTCCTCCGGAACCCGGGCGTAGCGCCGCTCTCCCTAACTCTCAACTAGAACTAATCTACTACATTGGAAAGTCTAGCCCTAATTCTCTAGAGGTGAGAGGTCATCCATTCGAGGGATGCCTCTACATCTCCATAATAATGTGGTGCCCTCAGGGAGGGGGGTCTGCCTCTTTATTTATAGCCCGATGGGATGAACGTGCGCCGTTTGATCAAACCGACTTGGGCAACGGTGGAGATGCAAACCCTAAGGTGGTAGGAAGCCCACCATCAAAGCGGGCCTCGAACGGCCTCTGTAGGGCGCCGGCCGGCCCTGGGGTGGGGCCAGGCGGCCCTACCCAGTAGCAAGTGGGCCCCACCTTCGGTAAGTCGCCTTCTCGTGCCTTCTAGAGTCTTCTAGTGTTGGTTTCGGTGTAGAATTGATATCTTTTGACTCCAGACTCCGAATATAGCAAATGATATGTCCGTTTCGATCGTCTTGACGAGCCCATCACAATGGTGTAGTCTAATTTCTTATTTAAGATACTTGTATTTGATGAAAAACTGGATATACCTACAAAACGATCAAGAACAACATAACTCGTGGAACTCGTTAGAATCAAACCCTACAACTATGCTTTATGATTTATTTTATATTAATTCATGCAATAATTGATGGTATAAAATAGGCATTAAGAACCGTCAACAGGGAAGAGATGACGTCGACTATAGTGCCTCCGGCATCCGTCAGGGCTATCAGATCCTTGTTCACCACACTTCCTCGATCTCCACACGGGCTTGCCCTCCCATGTGAACCTCCCTTCGAACTATAAAAGGGAGGACTTGGGCAACTGAGCACGTGAGTGACTATCGCCCCATTCATACTTCATATATGGTACAACTCATCCCAAACCTAGACTCACTCTGAGACTTAGGAGACTCTCCCTCTCTCGACCCCTCTTGTACTGCCCCATACAAGCTCCCGAATAACACGACCCCGCTCGCACTGGACGTAGGGTAATTTGTCCGAACCAGTATACATCATCGTGTCCACTTGGGAAACCATCCAGAGGATAAGTGCGCTCTCTTTTCGATTACTTGTTGGTGTTCATTCTTGACACCGATAGTTGGCGCGCCAGGTAGGGGCGCAAGCGCACTTCTACGACATTAGCAGACCTCTAGATGGCCATGCATCATTTTGATCTCACTCTGGGTACCCAAATCCATTTTGGGAACCTGGACATCATTCTTAGGGAGGATGGTGTGACCTGGCTTGCTCCTGAGCCATTGGTCGACCTCCCTGACCCCGACGATGTTGCCCCTGCTCCCACGGAGGAGCCACAGGTGAACGCCACGAGCCGTGGTCTCATCCATGGCCCCATCGACGACCTTGCTGCGGCTATGGATGGTGTGACCCTCCGATCTCCTCCATCACCGTGCGACGTGGGGCCCGCTCGACCATGGGCACCGATTCCCGTGTCCCCGAGGACCGCTAACCGTGCCTCGTTAGCATGGGAACGGACCCGCAATGCTTTGGACATATGTGAGCTGACAGAGCTGGATCGACGGCTCCTACCTCATTTAGGGCCGTACCCCACTACCGAGGAGATATTTGCTTTCTCATATTGGTACGAAACCATTATGGTGAGCCTGACTGGAGGTGACCCGATCCCTCGAACAGTTCGGATACCACAACACCGTGGCGACCATGGCGCACCTCATCCTAAGGGGGATTGAGCCCACTGCGAAGGATGCCGAACTCGTCGCTGCGGCCGGGCCCCTTGTTGAACCCATCTTCATGCCGGATTCCGACGACTACGATGACACCGGCGATGACGACGGCGACTTTGACCCATTCCGGGAGTGTTTCATGACGGAAACTCCCGAGGGTCGGGTTGACGATGTCGCAGAGGACGAGGGCTTGCTCAACCCGGAGCTTGAACGGACGCCATCACCTCGTCGATCTTCGACTCCTGCCACCTCGTGCTCTAACAGCTCAGAAGAGCAACGAGAGCATGTGCGCCCGCAGAGCTTGACGATGCGCGTCGCAAGGACGAGCCGGATCGCGAACATGACTGGAGAGAGGATCCCTCGCCCTACCGCCGTGTTGGACGAGCTCACGGCATGGCACACGATGTACATCGACGGATCCTGGAGGGCGACAATGGCCCCCCACTCTTCACACGCCACGCGCTGAAGCCGTAACGCCGCCGCCGTGGCGCCTTTGCTTCGCAGCCTCCTCCATCGACTAACCCCACCGAAAAGTGGCAGTGGCCAGATCGTAGCCGCTGAGATCGAGCTAATACACTGATGGAGGCCGAGAGCTCCCTCCATCCTGGAGGCCGAGAGCTCGCGGTCGCGGTGCCGCGGTGCGTCCCCGAGCTAGTACACTTTCGATGGTCGCCGGGACCGGGAGCCATCGGTACTCCAGCCTGTCCATGCACCCATCGAGAGCCTACCCCCCGTGCAGGAACGCGTTGGACCCATCTGGGACGCCCGTGTCATCCCCAACACTCGAGCTAGGGAGTACCGCCCGCGCCGAGGGGGTTGCTTCGACCCCGAGGAGGACAGGGGGCGGAGCCCTCCTCCTCCGGGCCCACTGGCGTTCAGACGGCATATTCTCTGATCGCCGTTTCCATGGTACTTCCGAGCACCAACAACCATCATCAAGTATTCCGAGGAGAGGAACCCCGGCACGTGGTTGGAAGACTACCGCCGTGCATGCGAGGCGGGTGGGGCCGACCATGAGTATTTCATCATCCGTAACCTCCCTCTATATCTGGCCGACTCCGCGCGGACTTGGTTGGAACACCTCCCCGAGGGGTGTATCAAAAGTTGGAGGGACCTTGTCGATATTTTTGTCGGCAATTTCCAGGGCACTTATTCGCGCCTAGGAAACCCGTGGGACCTTCGGAGCTGCCAACGAAGCCGAATGAGTCCCTGCGAGACTACATCAAGCGCTTCTCCAAGCAGTGCACGAGCCTTTCTCACGTCACCGACGTAGACGTGATTAGGGCCTTCATATCCGGCACATCCTGCAAGACCTTGGTGCACGAGTTGGGGCGCCGCCCCCCTCGTACCACCAAGGAGCCCCTTGACGTGGCCACCAGCTTTGCGTCTGGAGAAGACGCGGTGGGAGCCATCTTCAACTCTCGCGGCAAGGCCAAGCGGGAAGAGGATGTTGACAACGACCCCTCTGACCACAAAGGCTAGAAGAAGAAGAAGGGCCACAAAGGACAACGGTAGAATGACGGCGAGCTGGTTGCCGCTGTCGACGTGAAGGGAAAGAAGAAGGCCCCCCGTCAAGCCGCCAACCGACTACTTCGAAAAGAAGCTTGACAAACCGTGCCCGCACCATGAGGGTACGGTGAACCACACTCTCCGAGAGTGTCGTCTCATCCCTAAGTTCTTCGGGGCTGAGAAAGCCAGGGCGGAGACCAAGCGAAAGACCGGCTCGCCTCCCCAAAATGACGCCCAAGGGGAGGATGGGTCGGGATTTCCCCACGTCAACGACTGCCTCATGACCTTTGGAGGCCTGGACTACTACGCCACAAGGGCGGCAAGCAAGCTCGAAAGCGGCGCATGGTCATCGTCAAATCGAGCCGATCGTGCCGGCTCCTTCCAAGTGGGCGAAGCATCCCATCACCTTCGACCAGTCCGACCACTGAGTACGCGTGCCGAACCCGGGCGGTACCCCCTCGTTGTCGACCCCATCATCGGCACCAAGTGGCTCACCAAGGTGTTGATGGATGGGGAAGCGGCCTCAACATAATTTACCGTAATACCCTCGATGCCATGGGGGTTAGCCGCTCAAGGATCTAACACGATGGATGGGGAAGCGGCCTCAACATAATTTACGGCCCTCGTTGGGGGTTCGCCGCTCAATCCGACCGTGCCTTTTCACGGCGTTGTTCCGGTCAATGATGCGACGACTTGCCCGTCACCTTCGGGACTCACACTAACTTCCGAAAGGAGACTTTGACGCGTTCGGTGGTGAACTTCCCGGCTCTTACCATGCAGTGTTGGGCCGACCGTGCTACGCCAAGTTCATGGCCTTCCCGAACTACACCTACCTCAAGCTCAAGATGCCGGGCCCCCGCGGGATCATCACCGCACTCGCCTGCTCAAAGACGTGTACACGCGCGACATTGAGCGGTGCGACGTCACTGAGGCGGTGTTGAATTTCCATGAGCTGTACATCATCAACACCCTCGCCAGCATCGATCAGGACATGCCTGATGTCCCGAAGGCCGCCGCGTCCTTCACGCCTGACAGGGACACCAAGCTCGTGCCCCTCGACCCCGGCTGCTCCAATGGCATGACGGTGTGTATCGGCGCCGTTCTCGACCCCAAATAGGAAGGCACGCTCGTCGACTTCCTCCACGTGAACCGTGGCATCTTCGCGTCGAGGCCCTCGGATATGCCTGGCATACCGAGAGATGTCCCCGAGCACGCCTTGTGGATCAGGTCCGACTCCAAGCCGGTGAAACAGCGTCTACGACGTTTCGACGAGGTAAAACGCAGGGTCATCGGTGAGGAGGTGAAAAAGCTCCTAGCGGCCGGATTCATCAAGGAAGTGTATCACCCTGAGTGGTTAGCCAATCCTATCATTGTACAAAAGAAAGGTGGGAAATGGAGAATGGACTACACTGGTCTCAATAAAGCGTGTCCTAAGGATCCGTTTCCTTTACCGCGCATAGATGAAGTTGTGGACTCCACTTCTGGGTGCGAAACCCTATGCTTCCTTGATGCCTACTCTGGTTATCACTAGATCAAGATGCGTGAATCCGATCAGCATGCAACTTTGTTCATTACCCCGTTCGGTTCATACTGCTACGTAACCATGCCTTTTAGGCTTAAGAACGCGAGTGCCACCTTCCAGCGCTGCATGGTAAAGGTTTTCAGCGAACTCATCGGAGAGATTATCGAAGTTTATGTGGACGACATCGTTGTCAAGTCCAAACAGACCGACGACCTCGTAGCCGATCTGGAGCTGGCCTTCGCCCGGCTCAAAGAGAAGCACATTAAACTCAATCCCGAAAAATGCGTTTTTAGGGTTCCTAGAGGGATGTTGCTGGGGTTCATCGTTTCACAACGCGGCATCGAAGCCAACCCCGATAAAATCAAGGCTATCACTAAGATGAAGCCTATTCGGGACCTCAAGGGGTTGCAGCATATCACGTGGACTGATGAGGCTCAAGAGGCGCTAGATAAGCTCAAGGAACTGCTAACCAGTCCCCGATTCTTACTCCGCCCGCGAAGAAGGAACACTTGCTTCTCTACATTGCTGCAACCACTCAGTGGTTAGCACCGCATTCGTCATAGAGCGAAGCGAGGAGGGACACACTTTGAAAGTGCAACGCCCAGTCTATTTCATTAGCGAGGTCCTGTCCGATACCAAGACCCGCTATCCGCAGATCCAGAAGTTGGCATATGCCCTCCTCATCATAAAGAGGAAGCTTAGGCACTACTTTGAGGCACACCCCGTCACCGTGGTATCGTCTTTCCCTTGGGGGAAGTCATTCAGAACCCTGAAGCCACGGGTCGGATAGCCAAGTGGGCGCTTGAGCTAATGGGCTACGAAATTGCCTACGCGGCTCGTACGGCGATCAAGTCACGGGTTCTGGCTGATTTCGTTGCAGAGTGGACTGAAGTCCAACTCGGCTCCCATCCAACATGAGTGTTGGAAACTTTCCTTTGACAGCTCGTTAATGAAAGGCGGGGCTAGGGCTGGGCTAGTCTTTGTCTCTCCTCTTGGGGTCAAGATGAAGTATGCCCTTCGACTCCATTTCAAAGCTTCCAACAACATGGTGGAGTATGAGGCCTTGGTGAATGGCTTGCGCATAGCCAAAGAGCTCGGCATAAAATGCCTTTAGGTCCACGGTGATTCACAGCTTGTCGTCGACCAGGTCATGAAGGAGTCGAGCTGTCACGACCCGAAGATGACAGCATATTGCCAGGAGGTGCGTAAGCTCAAGGAGTGCTTCGACGGCCTCGAACTCAATCATGTCCTCCGGCGGGACAATGAGGAGGCAGATGCTCTGGCTAAGATGGCCTCAAACCGAGAGCCCATCCCTAGCGGGATATTCGTCAGAGACCTTTCCCAACCATCGGTTAATTACGGCAAAGGAGGGATCGATCTCTCTCTCTCTCTCACCACGGGGTGGCCCGTCCGACCCCCGAAGATGACCCACTTTCCTTCAACCCAGGAGCGGTTCGTCCGACCCCAGGAAACTACCCCTCCTCTGAACCCGCTGTCTTCGTAGTGACACAGGTGGATGAGGAGGTGGTTCCAGACCCCGGGCCTGAGAACGATTGGAGAAAGCCGTATCTCAACTGCCTTATTCGTGAAGTCTTGCTCACGGACAAGACTGAGGCACGACGACTGGCTCATCGTGCTAAGTCATTCTCCATCGTTGATGGTGAACTATACAAGAAAGGACACTCGGGTGTCCTGCATCGATGCATCCCTGCTGCCCACGGGTATGCCTTGCTGGAAGACATACACGCAGGCGTTTGCAGACACCATGCCGCGCCACGAACTATCGTGGCCAAGGCCTACCGCCAGGGTTTCTATTGGCCCACGGCGGTAGCGGACACAACGAAAATTGTCCGTTCCTACGAAGGATGCCAGTATTATGCCAAGCAAATGCACCTGCCAGCTAGGCCTTGCAGACGATCCCCCTCACATGGCCCTTCGCGGTCTAGGGGTTGGACCTAGTCGGGCCCCTACGAAAGGCGTCCGTGGGCTTCACATACGTTTTGGTCGCGATCGACAAATTCACAAAATGGATCGAGGCTCGACCCCTCGCCACCATCAAGTTCGACCAAAGCGTGCTGTTCTTCACAGACATCATTTACCGCTTCGGCGTGCCCAACTCGATTATCACGGACAATAGGACGCAATTCACAGGGAAGAAGTTCCTAGTGTTTTGTGATGAATTCAACATCCGTGTTGATTAGGCATCCGTCGCTCATCCCCGCACTAATGGACACGTAGAGCGGGCCAACGGCATGATCCTCCAAGGTCTCAAGCCTCAGATTTTCCATCGTCTCGATCAGTTTGGCCGACCATGGCTCGCTGAACTTTCGGCGATACTGTGGAGTTTGAGAACGACTCCGAGCAGAGCGACGGGACACACCCCATTCTATATGGTCTATGGGGTGGAAGCCGTCCTACCCACAAACCTTGAGTACGGGTCCCCACACGTTAGGGCCTTCGCTGAGCCTGTAAATTAGACCTACTTGGAGGACGCCATGGACCAGCTCGACGAAGCTCGCGACATCGCGTTGCTTCACTCTGCTAAATATTTGCAGTCTTTGCATCGGCATCATGGTCGACGAGTGCGGGGGGGCGGGCGTTCAACGTTGGAGACTTGGTCTTACGACTTCGACAAGATAATAAGGGGCGCCATAAGCGGACCCCACCATGGGAAGGTCCCTTTGCCATTGCTGAAGTCCTCCGACCCGGGGGCTTATAAGGCGAAGGACGGCGGGGGCAGCTCGTCAAAAAAAACGCCTGGAATATCGGCGATTACGTCATTTTTATCCCCCGAAGATTTTCCTTTCCCGTTTCATATCATGTACTTCGTTACGTACCAATGCTTTTTCCGCTTTCAATAACTAGATGCTTAATTTGGAAATTTTCTCTAAAAAAGAAGTCTTGACCCCCAGTCGACTCATTTTCTTTTGTTAAGTAAAGAAAAAAACAACATGTCCGGCTCTAGATTCCATCATGACTTTCTTACTCTAGGGATGAAGTTGGGGTAAGAAGTGACCTAGCACCCAAAAACCGTCCCCGGCGTCTTATCAAAACGCCCCAAATGGCTAATGACACAACCGAGTGAGGGTCCGGCTAGCCTCCTCGAACACCAAAATACTCTCTAGAAATACGATGGTTATGACAGGAAACGGCTGGCCTAATACATCCCTAAGTTAAGAGAAAGCCTCGAAAGGCAGGGTTCGTTAGTTTTCGACACCAAAATGTCATGACCGGTTGGCGTACATACCACCCGGCGGATGTCCAAGACCCGAGCAATCCAATCTCAAAAGTTTTCATGCAAAGGGATTAGTTCAAGCTAAAAACAAAATGAAATAGTTATTATTACAAATAGCTACTAATAGTCTTTGGGCACAAGGAGCCCACTGTCAAATGCAAACAAATGTCTTTACTCCCGTTGAGGGAGCACCAGATCCGCCAGCCGTTCTGCAAGGACTTCAGCGCTGTTCGCGACCAGCGCACGGAGGGCCACGATCTCTGCCTCGGAGGTCTCCCCGAAGTATACCTCACTGAGGCCGTCAAGGTCGAAGCTTCTCCCGTAATGGGAGTGCGTGATGGCGAACGACTCTTGGATCCCGGTCCTCAGGGCGCTGTGCTCCAAGTGCCCAACGTGCCTGGGCAGCAGAGACACTCGTGTGACGAGGGAGCCGTCTGGAGCAGGAGCAACGCCCAAGCGATCAAGGGCACTTGTCAAGCTGCAGTATGCAAACCCGGTGTTCTGGCATTGCGGTGGGAGACAGACCCCCGAAGGGTCGCCACCTCCTCGGACATCAGCTGAGCCACGTTCTCAGCCTCTGTCTTCTGGCGCCGCTCCCGCTCCAGCTCGCCTTTAAGGACGGTGACCTCATCTCGGAGCGCATTCCGCTTCTTCTGGAGGTGGGTCTCGGACTCACGGCTGTTGTCGCGTTCACGATGAAGCCGTTGTGCCTCGGCGCGCTCGTGGTCGAGATCACCGCTCCGCACGCACGGCGGCCGGCTGCGCCCTTTCCGACTCTTGGAGCAGCTCACGGATGTGGGCGGCGGCGTTGCGCAAGATCTTCTGGGCGCGCCTTGCCTCGGCGTCATCCACCTCTTGCTGCTTGCGCAGAGGGTCGGTACCTCTCCTCCACCGACTCAACATCGTGAATGGCGTCCCTCAGCCGGATGCGCAGATCTGGATCGTCCCCATTGCCTCCTCCCACCGAGGGTGCTTTTGATACGTCTGGCCAGAGACTTCACCCGGCCGATCCAGCAAAGGGTGCGACCAAGAAGCAACTTCGGAGGTGAGCTACAGGACCCCAAGATCTACGAGGAAAAAGCACAAGCTAAAATACTTGGAAGAGCGTCGCTGCCTGCCCAAGCCTCACCGTCATGGCGGTGACATCACGGCTCATAGCCGCCATCACGGATTCGAAGGAGGCAAGGACCTTCCTCTTGGCGCGATCGTCGACCACTAGGGGCTCTGCCTCTGGATTGTGGGGGTCGAAGAATTCCAGTCGGGATTCCCCCCAGAAGATAGGGGGAACCCCGACGCCCCCAACCGCCGTCCTGGCAGCATCTCCTACGCCTGAAGACGATTGCGCGTCGCTCGCTAGCCGGTACAGGGGAGGCGCGGCGCCTTGGTCGCCCGCCTTGTCTCCCCAACATCGTGCACTTCCGCCGTCGTGGGGGACCGCCGGAGACGAAGCATTCAGTGGCTCGGGCCCCCAAAGCTCCTCATCCCGCGGGCCTTGTGTCAGAAGCAAGACCCCCCTCCGTCCTCGCCATCAACGGCTCCACCCCCACGGGTTCCGCCTGGGACGGAGCCACGAAAGGCACCAACGTGGAGCCCCCGCTGGCGGACAGGGGCTGGGATGCGACCCCACCGGCCTCCTGCCGTTTCTTCAGCGCCTTCTTGGGCGCAAATGTGAGCCGCCCAGGAGTTCGGACTCGACTACAACAAGAGAAAGGGGCTACGATCAAAATCAAACTTGCATGCGTGCAGGGCAAGACAGGGAACCCGGTTGGAAGCTCACCTCCTGGGCGCAGAGCATGGCATTTTGGGGACCGGCCCCATCGATGCCGACTCTGCGGTGTCAGGACAGGGGCGTTTCCCCTTGCCTTTGGCGTTCTGTCCGACCATCACGGCCGAACCCGTCCCGCTCGTGGCGGGTTGTGCGTCTTCACAGCCTGCGCCCTCAGCCCCTGCTGGTACAACAGGAGAAGGGTCGGGGCGCGCCGATCCCGCCTCCTCCGTGGCCACGGGCGCAACATCGGCAGGGTCAGAACGATCCGACTCCCCCTCCGGGAGCCATCGCCTGGCTCAGCGGCTCTAGGGATGGACCCTAGGACCCCATCACGAGCACGGCCCCCACGGTGCGGGCCATCTCGTCGAGATCCTGGAGGTCGTCCCTAGCTTGTTTCTCCTTCTCCTTCTCCCCCTCCCCGTCGCCGGAGGCGGGACCTTCGGGCAACCCGCTGCGCTGCTCTCGCCCTCCTGGGAAGGGTCGGCGAAGCCCTGAGTGGACCCGTCAGACCGGATGCTGAACTCCCCTTCATCCGAATATGTGAGAGGGGTCAGGTCCCGTTCCTCCCTCAGGCGGTTCTCTGCCCTCCTCGCCTTCCGCCTCTCCTTTTGGGTATGGCGAGCCTCGGAGACGGCCACGTTCGCCGCCCGCTGCGCCGCTGCGCGGGGAAGGGGAACCGGATCCTCCTTCAGGGGATGGTTCGGGGGCTGGTATGGTGAAAGCGAGTCAGGAAGGATGTAAAAGAAATAAAAATTAAGCTACAACGTGCTTACGAAGTTCACGGAGCCGGCGGTGGCCGAAAGTGGGCCGCCCCGGAGCACGGTGCTAGCGAGCTCTACGCCGGGAACCATCTCGCCGCAGCCAGAGGCGACACGACATCAACGGCGCCACCCCTTGCCGAAGCCAGGCATCCACTATGCCCGCCCCGGTGAGGCCGCAGCCCTGCATAATCCTGATGGTATTGGTATTTCTTAGCGAAAGCAGCCAAATCTGCAAGCGCACGGAATTACCGTTGTAGCACTTCACCCGGTGATAGACAGGGTATCATAATCTCACGAAGAACGGTTGTGTCTAGTCAACTAGCTTAGTCCGCCCTAGTGGGTTGAAGAAAAGAGATCCTGGGTAGTGAGGTTTTCCTACGGTTTAGCTTCTCTATTCGAAGATAATCTTACCTACTACACTCTTGCTTCGGGCACCGGATAGCACCTAGTCTGCTAAGTGATGACGGCATGTAGCTCTACGCCACACCCGAACGTGGGGGAATACAAAGGATGTTAGGGCTGTCACCACCTAACACCTACCCCTCACCCGTGGAGTGTGAGGCAAACGAGGGTAACCTATAACTTAGACACCACGTCTACGTTATCGATTACTATTCTAGCGTTGGCCAGGAACATCCGTCTTTATCAGGAGTCCTCTACGAGAACATCCGCTACTAAGGCAAGTAGCAGACAATGAACCCGCAAGAATGTAATACGTAAGATAACATGAATAGAGATTCACCACCGTAGTAGAACACGACCTTATACTCCAAGCAAAGTATATGGCCGTACAAGTACACGTCGAGGGGGAGCCGACACGTCCGGCACTCCGCCTCCTCAATCCGGAGAAGCCGGATCCGAGACAAGAGAAGTCGGACACACCCGAACCTCCTCTCCTTTCCCTTTCTCACTCCCTACACTAAACTAGCTAGGCTAGGATGGAATTTGAGCTTGGCTCTCTTCTTCTTCTCCACTTGGATTCTATGTCTTGAGAGGGGGTGAGGGGTCCTTTTTATAGCTCCTGGAGGTCGGTTTTGGCAGAGGTAGTATTAACTCCTCCTTGAACCGACTATGGAACCACCTGAGTGAACCGCCAGAGAAAGGTGGGCCCAAGAGGCGGCGGTGGGGGTGTGGCCGCACCCCTGGTGCGCTACAACACGGGGTGGCTCACCGCCACCGCCTTTCTCTGGTCGGTTGCTAGTTGGGCCTGGAGGGTTGCCACGTGTGGTGTTTGGCCCAATTGCATAGGTTGATGTGGGTTCCTTTGAATTGCTTTTGTTCTTGGGCCGGATCTTTGGATTTTTATATGGTTTTGGCCCATCTTTGATATCTTTTCATATTTATCCTGCAAAACAAGTACATTCACCAAAACTATGGAATTTGTTAGTGTATAGTCCCTATTTTCTAGTTATGGTGATGTTTTATCTCTCTTTAGTGTGTATGTTGACGGTATATGATGTGAGTTAAGAGCCATCAACAAACTCCCCCACACTTAGTCCTTTACTCGTCCTTGAGTGAAGCTTGTGACTAAGGTAGATAGGTTCTCCTTATAGATGATAGCTATACAGTTTTATTTCAAGATTCCATCTGAGTCCATGAATTTCAAAGTCCATCACATTTTCTCCTAGACAACTTGAATTAGCAACAATGACTTTGATTTTACTTCCCTTACTTTATACGCCCCGGACTTGGGTTTTTATATACTTTTGAAAAGGTGATAAAACTTTGCTTTTTCCTATGGTATCCTCGATTTCATGAGAGACTTTTTCCTCTTATGTTATTCTGCTAACTTCTAGACTTTATGAGGGAAAGTACCATACCTTTAGGAAGTATTTATTTGTATACCTCTTGTACATGCTCTTTCCCTCTTACGCTTCTTTGAGAAATGTGGGCTATCTCTCTCAGCGGGTGCTTTTGCACCCATTTTTTTAGCTTCGATCGGGTGCCTTTGCACCCCTTGTTTTACTCTCATTTTTTTTGCACATACCCTTTTGGTATGGCATCTTTTCTGGCTCATGCTTCTTTGGCATGGCATCTTTTCTTTGTTATAGCCCACATTACTGTTTTTGGCATCCGAGTTTTACGAGTCATGCAACAGGGGTGTATATTTTTATTATTTTTATGTGAATCCCGATCAGTAGGCATTTATACATTTCTCTCATTAAGTCATAGAAAATTAGTGAGAAACTCATAATTGGTAAAGTTTCTATGTAACCAAGGTCTATCAAGAGAAAAATGCTAGTTCATCATGGTTATTTTTATTTATAAATCCCAAGTCTTTTTGCATAGGGTAGAGCAAAGGTCATATTATCATTTGTCATTTGTACTATTTCAAGTTACTAGCAAGAAAAGATGTACTTAATGAAGTTTATAGATCAGGTTTCTCTTGTAAATAAAATGTAAGCATATCATGTACAAGGTGAGAATTGTTAATTTCATACCTTTGAGAGATGAACGCTTCTCCCCCACACTTATTTTTTGTGCCTAGCTTTTAATTTTTTATTTTGTACTCAAGAGTAGAAGACAAAAACAAGTGTAGACAATATATTTTAGAATTATCAAGAGAAATTAGGCACATATTACAATTGATGGAAATAAAAAATTTAGGAAGTAAATGCTGGAAAAGTAAAATTGTGCCTAACTTATTGGTGCGGGAGTGACTGATGATCACTGTATCGCTGAAAGCACTCCCGCTGCCCTAGCAACTTTTTCGATCCTCCGGCTTAGGGTGAACCTAGAGGTGTCTAGTTCGTCCTGCCGCAGTTCGGTGATCTTGAGTGTGATAGTGCAAGGTCCCCATGCGGCTTCCTCACAAGATACCTTAGTGAGAGGACCGAGGTCTTTGTGGGACGGCGGCAGAGCCGAGTCGAAGTATCCGGCTTCGAGATCGCTAAGAGCGGCCTGCCTTTGGATCTGGGGATTTCCCGCTCTCTTGAACACGAGAGGAAGGGAAGGATCCTCGGGCGGCTCCTTTCGCTTCGGGCACGAGGCTGGCCGTTGGGGAGGCGGCATAGGACCCTTGTCCCTTGCGCATGAGCCCCTTAGCGAAACCGCCCCCGACCTTGGGAACGCCCACTACCGTGTAACTACGGCTGATAGCCGGACTACTTGGACCGCTAGAGATGCCCGAGGGCGGTACAAAGAAAAACTCCTAGTTTCCCTAGGGCGACTAAGCTCGGCCCGTGTTGATGTTGTTGGCCTTGGTCTAGGATGCCGGCAGTCGTTTGTTGGTATTTCTAACGTCATTACTAATTAACGAGATTAGAAACACATGGTATGAAATTAACTTATCATTAAAACTAGCCACTTTGTCCCTCACCAACATCCCTAAGCATGAACTAGGTTGTCATCCCTAATTGTATATGCTAAGGATAAATATAGGTTTATATATATATATATATATATATATATATATATATATATATATATATATATATATATATATGTATGTATCAATCAATATGACTAGGCAGAAATACAAACTAAGAATATAAACTAAGAACGGTTCTACAAGCGGACAGATAATTATACCATTGTAGCATTTTACCTAGAGAGTTTTTCAGGTTGTTGATTTATATTTATACCACTTTGGGAAGGTCTATGTAGGACTTATAACTACAACTTACACTATTGATGTCAACTTATACTATTAATATGAAAAGTAAACCATAACAAGAATCCTACTCATAACGGGGATAAGTCACGTGATAAAAGATATATGATAGATAATGATCGGTCATCATAAATAGATAAACATCGAGCTCTTCTAGTCATAGTAATAGCTAGCCAATGGATAAACTTCGGGGAATAAATACTAAGGTAATTCAATAACTACATCAATTAATACTCTAATTAGTGCAATTACATCTAGCAATCATTGTTAAGTTAATCCTACATCATGATCACATGTAAAGGCATCAACTAGGAAGGATGTGAAAGCGAGTCATCATCCAACCCATGCGACCGTGCCCATGCTAGTCCCTACGTGCGGAGGGTGGACTACGAGAGAAACCAACGCAAGTTGTCACCTATGCAGACTACCACCGTCCGGCACATCGGGGGTGCACTCGTAGATAAGCAAGATATCTAAACACCACGTCTACATCACGCCAATCATTCACCCACGATATCTACGGATGAGCGCTATACGAGCAATTATATAAATTCAATAGGATCAAACTATGCTAAACATATAATCAAAGTAGACAATGACTATTGCAATTAAGAACATATATAAGATTAAGAACAATGTTTCCCAAATCATAATGTTGAATACAATAAGAGAAAAGAACTAGAACTATCTACGAACTCCGCTCTCCAGACAGGGGCCAGGGGGCTCCGAGATCCGTGAAGAACAAGAACTCTTCTACTTCTAATCTAACTAGGCTAAAGCTATGAACTAGAGAGGCTCGATGAACTAGAGAAGGCTCTTAATGGCTTGATCTCCAAATGACTTGATGCCTCCGGGGAGGGGTGCCCCTTTATTTATAGCCGGTGGGATGAGCGTGCGCCGTAGGATCAAACCGACTTAACCAATGGCCGAGATGCATCGGGAGGCGGTGGAGGAGGAAGACTCCAGAAAGCGGCCCCAAACCCTAGCGGGGGGGCGGGGCGGCCCCAAGGTGGGGCCGGCCGGCCCCACTTTGTCTCCCTCTGCGGGCCCCGTTGCTTGGTGTCTTCTAGATGCTTCCCCGAGCCCAATGATGGTGTTTTGCCTTCGCGCATACGTTTCGTGATAATTATGCACTCTAATCCCTCTTTTAAGCTTTTCTGAAAGTCCCTGGAAAATATAGAATATGCAAAACTCGTGGAAATTGTCAGTTAAAACCCTAGACTAGTGTGTATTTGTGTATCCTTTTGTGTCTAAAGTTCTACTAAAGGTTGGCGTTATCCACCGTCAACATCGTTAAACTTCGCCGTCTTGTCCACTCGTACGCCGAGCTTCTTGGCGATCCGTGTTCGGGTGGTGCCCAACCTCCTTTGGCCACCTTGTTCCCGGTGCTAGCCGTGCTACTAGCATCGCTAGGCTGGGGGCATGAGGGCTAGCGGTGCCGCCACTATGGCTTTTTGCCTCCTCTCTTCTGAATGAACTCTCCGGGGGCACATAGGCTGGCCCTTGCACACTCTACTAAAAGATCGGTGTAGGTGTCACGGAAGGGGACAAGAGCATGTTCATATGCCATTGTTTTAGGGAGGAGAGAATGCAAGCTCAAGTGTATGTGTGGGAGAAAGAGATGCTTGAGCTTGTGTGGAGAGGTGGAGAGGCCTAGGGGGTCTGTATATACTGCTCTGGCCGTGCAATGGCCGAGCACCGCCATGGGTGCCTTCACTCTGCTCATCAAGGTTGATTGGGTGAAGATCAGGGATGAGAGGGGCCAGGGGCAGTGCGCCCGCACCACGGTGCGCCCCCACCCCAGGCACGCCCCCTCCTCGCGCCCTTTCGGCCAGGTGCGAGTGGTGGATTTGAAATTCAAATATCTTTGGGGATTTTTTCATTATTCTTGTTGTTGATGGCGGGATAGATAAAATATTCCCTCTTTTATGTATTTTGAAATTATTTTGGATTTTAAATTTTGTGTAAAATTGAATTTTAAACATGACAATCAATTATGAGTATGGAAAATCAGTGGGAAAATCATGTTTAAATTAGTGAGGGTGTTTTGGTAAATCACTAATTTAGACTATGTGTACTTACTTTTATTATTATTATTATAGGATATTATAATGAGGAAATTAAATCTATCCTATCTAATTCTTGATTATCACTGGGAGAAGGTTCTAGAAAAAATTTTAAGCGTTGACCTTCGTCGTCTTGGATAGTGATTGCTCTATGTAACGAGGTGTTGATGACGGTATATGGTCCTTTCCATTTACTGCGTAATTTCTCTGCACCGAAGAGTTTTACCTTTGAGTTAAACAGGAGCACCTTGTCTCCTTGCTTGAAGTCTTTAGGTTTGATTCGGAGGTCGTGCCATCTCTTGGTTCTTTTCTTGTATATTCTGGCACTGTGGTATGCCTTCTTCTAGCTCGGCTATTTGCTTTTGCCTATTTCTGCCAGCTAACTTGACATCCATATTCCAACTCTTAATTGCCCAATAGGCTCTATGTTCTAGCTCTACTGGCAAATGGCAAGTTTTTCCGTACACGAGTTGGAATGGTGACATGCCAATGGGGGTCTTATAGGCTGTTCGGTATGCCTAGAGCGCATCTGGTAATTTGTTTTTCCATCCCTTCCCCATTTCATTGACAGTCTTCTGCAGGATGTTCTTGATTTGTTTGTTGGATGTTTCTGCCTGCCCGCTGGTCTGTGGATGCTAGGGTGTTGCAATGTTGTGCCATGCACCTAGCTCTTTGAGGAAGTTTCTGAAGCTTCGATCTATGAAGTGTGATCCCCCGTCACTTATTACCATCTTAGGTGTTCCAAATCGGGGAAAGATCACTTCATGGAACATTTTCCTTGCATGCTTGGCATCTGCTGATCTGCACGCCATTGCTTCTACCCACTTGGAGACGTAATCAACTGCCACAAGGATGTACTCGCAATCTTGGGACTTTTGGAATGGCCCCATGAAATAGATACCCCATACATCAAATATTTCCAGTTGAAGGTTATAGTATAGGGGCATCGCATTATGAGAGGTAATGCTGCCTTGGAACTGACATTTCTGGCATCTCCTGATAAACTCTTTAGTGTCCTCATACATTGATGGCCAGAAGAACCCGCATTGCCAGATTTTGGCCTGTGTGCGGAAAACTCCGTAATGTCCTCCGTATGGTGCTGCGTGGCATTTTTTGATGATTTGCATTCCTTCGGCAGTTGGCACACACCTTCTTAACAGCCCATCTGCACAGACCTGGTACAAATAGGGTTCATCCCAGAGGTGTCTTCTGCTCTCAACTTGTAACTTTCTTTTGTTCTCCCCCGGTGGTACGTAGCCACTGACCATGTAATTGACGATGTTTGCGTACCACGGGTTGACATCGTCTACTTTGAGTAGCATGTCATCGCGTAGGAAGTCATTGATCGGTGGGTCCTGCATGTTAGTGACTTGCATACACGACAAATGGTCAGCAACGGTATTTTCTACTCCCTTTTTTATCTTTTTATTTCTATGTCAAATTCTTAGAGTAGGAGAATCCATCCATTAGCCTAGGTTTCACTTCTTTCTTAGTTAACAAGTATTTAAGAGCAGCATGATCGGTATGAACAATTATTTTAGACCCAATTAAGTAAGAGCGAAACTTTTCGATAGCAAAGACTACGGCGAGGAGCTCTTTCTCTGTTGTGGCGTAATTAAGCTGTGCTCCTGTTAAAGTCTTGCTAGCATAGGCTATGGCATGATGCTTTCTATCTTTGGTTTGTCCTAGGATTTGCGCCAACCGCGTAGTCGCTAGCGTCACACATGATTTCAAAAGGCAGCGGCCAATCGGGGGGTTGGATGATTGGAGCTGAGATGAGGGCTTTCTTAAGGGTGTGGAAAGCGGCTAAGCACTCATCGGTGAACTCAAAGGGAGTATCTTTAGCTAACAGGTTGGTCAGGGGTCTAAAAATTTGTGAGAAATCCTTAATAAACCTCCTATAAAAACCTGCATGCCCTAAGAAGCTACGGATCCCTTTTATGTTCACTGGGGGAGGTAATTGCTTGATCACCTCGATCTTTGCTCTATCTACCTCAATCCCCCGTTCTGACACTAGGTGTCCTAAGACGATGCCCTCACGGACCATAAAATGGCATTTTTTCCAGTTTAAAACAAGGTTCTTTTCTTGACATCGTTGCAAGACTTTGTCCAAATTTTCTAGACAATGATCAAAAGTTTTTCTATAGACTGAAAAGTCATCCATGAAAACCTCCATGATTTCTTCGATCATGTCAGAGAAAATTGACATCATGCACCGTTGGAAAGATGCGGGTGCATTACACAACCCAAAGGACATATGTCGATACACATACGTTCCATACGGGCAAGTAAAAGTTGTCTTGCTTTGGTCGTCAGGGTGGATGGGATTCTGATGATAGCTAGAATACCCATCTAGGAAACAAAAGAAAGAGTGCTTGGCCAATCGTTCCAACATTTCATCGATGAAGGGCAGTGGAAAGTGGTCTTTCTTCGTGGCCGTGTTGAGTTTTCGGTAATCTATGCACATCCTCCACCCTGTGACAGTGCGTTGTGGTATTAACTCGTTTTTACTATTTTCTATTACCGTCATACCGCCTTTCTTTCGAACCACTTGGACTGGGCTGACCCACTCACTATGTGGTACGGGATAAATGATCCTGGCGTGAAGAAGTTTTAGAACCTCCTTCTTCACGACTTCCCTCATCGCATTGTTTAATCTTATTTGGGGTTCCCCGAGTAGGTGTGCTAGAGGGGTCTATCCGGATGCGATGGGTGCACAGAGGGTCGGGCTAATCCCCTTCAAGTCTTGCAAGGAATACCCAAAGACAGACCTATGCTTTTCTAGGATGGCTATGAGTTTGACTGTCTCCGCCTCACTAAGCTTATCACTAATGATAACAGGAGTTTCTTTGTTGCCATTTAGGAAAGTATAGCGCAAGCCGGTGGGAAGGGGTTTTAGCTCAACTAGGGGTTTTATCAGGGCTTCCTCTTGAGGAAGGTCTATGGTTTCATCTAGATCATCCTTTTCTTCAGTAAAGAAATTGGATTCTCTCTCTAAGGCTGATTCTGGTGAGTCAAAGGGTATTACCAATTTAACCTCCATGGGCATATTAGGATCAGGAGGGTTGTTTGCCACCAAAGGGTTGATATGTGCAAAAGATATGGCAAACTTATCCCTCCCTAGCTTTACATTAATCCCCTCAGAGGTTAATGACTCTAGAAAGAATCTCTCTAGGGGATGCCCTATCAGGATATCGAAATCTAGGAGATCGAAGACATGAAAGTCTAAGGGTATTTTAACATTGTTGTAATGCAACAGAATATTAGATAATACCCCTAGTCCTTTCAGTCTCGTGTTTGGCCCACTTCAGAAGTAAATGCTTGTTGGAGCAAGCGTTTTCTCGTTCAGAAAGAGCTGAACGAATGATGCAGACATCAGGTTTGCTCCAACAGTGGGATTATACAAGGTGTTTACCCATGTTCTACCGACCTTGGTTCGGATTACCGAGGAGGGATAGCATATCCGAATGTCTTCGGAAGCTAACTCCACTTCCTCAGTCCTTTCCCTGTTCATTGTAACGCACAGATCCTTGATGGAAGTTTTGAAGGTTTCTTGGTCAAGGGTGCTAACTGGTTTCTTGGGTGCTAAGGGCTTCTGGTGGCACAAGTATTTCGAGGTATTGCCCAGATTTTCAAAGAGGGCATCCTCGAAAAACAGAAGATCCGAAGGTTGAAAACCTTCCTCCGGATCCTTATGTTTGGCTGAGGGTCTCTCTGTGAGTGGTAGGATTTTGGCTTTAGCCGAAGAGACTTCCTCTTGGCATGGTTCGGCCTGTACTAGAAGAGGTTCTGGTGGAGGGGTATTTTCGGCTATTTGGGTTAGGAGTGCTTCCCCCTCCATTGTTGTCAGGTGTGTGAACGAACCTCCGACAGCTATATCCAGGTGTAGGGCAGCTTCCTTTCTAAGCCCTAACCAAAAGTGTTGTAATAGCACAAGGTTGGGTATAGATAGGTCTGGGCCTGATCGTGATAGGATTAGGAATCTATCCTAGGCTGCACCTAAGGTTTCCTTCTTGTTTTGTCGGAAGTTGAGTATTTCTTGTCGTAGGGCAGCTATCCGGGATATTGGGAAAAACATAAGACAAAATTTGTTCCTTAATTCCTCCCAATCTCCTGATACTTTTCCTACATTTTGGGCGTACCATTGTTTTGCTCTCTCATTTAGAGAAAAGGGAAACAATTTCCACCGCAAGGTTTCTTGTGATATGCCCGCTATGGTTGGGCATGCACAGAGTTGCTCGAACTCCCGCAAATGGTGATAAGGGTTTTCATAATCTAACCCTGAGAAGGTTTGTTCTCGAACCATGGCTATGAAGCCAGGACGAAGCTCATAGTTTGTGGCTGTGATTGGCTTTGATGATTGTGGTGGCTCTACGAACTCGTCCTTAGGAGCAGAAAAGTTTTGAATTGAAATGTTCTCCATTTTTTTTTTAAAGATAAAATAAAGGATATACGGGTGGACTAGGTTCGAAGGCTAAAATGACAACCGTTCCCCAACGGCGCCAAAATGCTTGTTGGTATTTCTTAGCTTAAAGCACCAAATCCATAGCGCATAGAATTACCGTTGTAGCACTTCACCCGGTGATAGACAGGGTATCGTAATCTCATGAAGAACGGTTGTGTCTAGTCAACTAGCTTAGTCCGCCCTGGTGGGTTGAAGAAAAGAGATCCTGGGTAGTGAGGTTTTCCTACGGTTTAGCTTCTCTATTCGAGGATAATCTTACCTACTACACTCTTGCTTCGGGCACCGGATAGCACCTAGTCTTCTAAGTGATGACGGCATGTAGCTCTACGCCACACCCGAAGGTGGGGGAATACAAAGGATGTTAGGGCTGTCACCACCTAACACCTACCCCTTACCCGTGGAGTGTGAGGCAAACGAGGGTAACCTATAACTTAGACACCACGTCTACGTTATCGATTACTATTCTAGCGTTGGCCAGGAACATCCGTCTTTATCAGGAGTCCTCTACTAGAACATCCGCTACTAAGGCAAGTAGCAGACAACGAACCCGCAAGAATGTAATACGTAAGATAACATGAATAGAGACTCACCACCGTAGTAGAACACGGACCTTATACTCCAAGTAGTATATGGCCGTACAGGTACACGTCGAGGGGGAGCCGACATGTCCGGCACTCCACCTCCTCAACCCGGAGAAGCTGGATCCAAGACAAGAGAAGTCGGACACACCCGAACCTCCTCTCCTTTCCCTCTCTCACTCCCTACACTAAACTAGCTAGGCTAGGATGGAATTTGAGCTTGGCTCTCTTCTTCTTCTCCCACTTGGATTCTATGTCTTGAGAGGGGTGAGGGGTCCTTTTATAGCTCCCCGGAGGTCGGTTTTGGCGGAGGTAGTATTAACTCCTCCTTGAACCGACCATGGAACCGCCTGAGTGAACCGCCAGAGAAAGGTGGGCCCAAGAGGCGGCGCTGGGGGTGTGGCCGCACCCTGGTGCGCGCGCACCAGGGGTGGCTCAGCTGGCCACCGCCTTTCTCTGGTCGGTTGCTAGTTGGGCCTGGAGGGTTGCCACGTGTGGTGTTTGGCCCAATTGCATAGGTTGATGTGGGTTCCTTTGAATTGTTTTTGTTCTTGGGCTGGATCTTTGGATTTTTATATGGTTTTGGCCCATCTTTGATATCTTTTCATATTTATCCTACAAAACAAGTACATACACCAAAACTATGGAATTTGTTAGTGTATAGTCCCTATTTTCTAGTTATGGTGATGTTTTATCTCTCTTTTGTGTGTATGTTGACGGTATATGATGTGAGTCAAGAGCCGTCAACAGATGGTCTCCAGGTGGTGCTCGAGCTTCTCGATCTCCTTGTCGTTCACCCCGTGGCCCCATCGTCATGGGTGTTCTTCAAACGTAACGCCGGAGAAATCGGGGAGTGGTGCCGTCTCGGAGTTCTTGAGGTAGAACCACCCCGAATGCCACCCGCGGTTCGACGTGGACATCTTCAGATCCACATAGTGTTTTACGCGCTCCCCACGAAGAGCGATACCGGCACACCCTGCGGGGAGCCCGAGCTTCGGCAGCCCGTCCCTCTCCTTCGCCCATCGCTTCTGCAGCTGCGCGGCGAAGAAGTACTTCCAGAGGCCATAATGGGGAGGAATCCCCAAGTACCCCTCGCACAGCGTGACAAACACCGCCATGTGTAGAATCCCATTCGGATTCAGGTGGTGGAGCTCGACGCCGAAGTGATGGAGCATCCCGTGCATGAAGTCATGAACGGGAACACCAAGTCCCCGCTCGTGGAAGGCCGTGAACGAGACGATGTACCCCATCGGTGGCCGAGAGGAATCGTCCTCGAACGGTAGGATCCACTCTTTCGCCTCCGTCAGCGGCGGCAGAACACCCTTCGCCACAAGGCGCTCCATCTCCGGCACCGTCACGGTGCTGCGCGGCCACGGGAGCGCGTCTCCACCTGCCATCACGACGAGCAGCGGATTGTGGGGGGAGACAGAAGAACTAGTTAGCGGCGGTGGCGGCAGTGGAAGAAGCGCACGAAGCGGAGGAAGGGCTCGGGGGCTTTTCTTCTGGCTTTGGGTTGAAGGCGCAGATGCGACTGGGAGACTCTCTCTCCCAGTCCCAATGTCTTTAAAGGAGGAAACCGCCCGTTTGGCCGTCCTCTAGGTCGTGGACTGCATGGCCTGGGCCCACCAAGGATTAGGTAGGCGAGAGCACGCCTTCTGGTCACCTTAACTCCGCTCAGTGGCGTACGGTTGTCAGCCCACGTGTGCTAACGGTTCCGTCCCGTCCTATCACGGTCCTGTGCAGCCCGTCACGGTGCGATCCCCCTGGTGACTTTGGGCTCCGCGTTGACTACATGGGGGGGCGATGCGCCTACGGAGCAGGCTACGACGAGTAGCCGTAATCATGGCTGCTGGGGTCGGAAAGGAATCCAGGGGCGTTTTGTCTGTTTTTGGACCCTCTGCGAAAAACCCTAACGAAGTCCGGCGCCATGGCTCTTCGATGAGCAAGAAAATCCTAGTGGAGGCTCGAGTACTGTCTACTCATCTGAGCGGCACGAGCGCCGCCAAGATCGGTAACGATGGAAATGCAGGCGATAAGCTTAGACGTTCATGACAGATAATTCGGAGCAAGCATTTTTCATAATACTGATTAAAAGCTAAAGACTGGGGACGCCCAACCGGCACCCCGAAGCACAAAAAGTTGCCTCGGCGACACTGTACAAGAGCCCTAGGCGTGGCTCTCCTAAATTACGACTACCGCCGGCGCCAGCGATCGGCGGAGCACCATGGAGATCAACCCATGGGCGCCGGCTGGGTTGGACGTCGCAGCAAAGCCACGCCGACCAGAAAGGCCCCGCGGCGCCTCAGGGCGCGTCGCGGATCACCTCATCCGCCGGCACCTCCTCCACGACGGCATCGGCGGCGTCAAGGTACTTGGAGCACCAAGTGCTCTAGGTCCCCGATGCGCTAGGTCGACCCGAGAGCGGCGATGCAAGCGCACAGATATAATACCGATGTAGCACTTCACCCGAAGGTTTTAAATATCATATCCACAAATAAACGTGTGAGTATAACTACGATCCAACCTAACCAGTAGATATCAATCCTAGCTAGAGATAAGAGGAGATCACTAAAACTACGTTTACCTCGAATCTCGGTAAAAAGGTATTTTCTAATGTTCTATCACGGCCAGATAACTTGAATAGGGGTAGAAACCAGAGTTCTCCCCTACCAGCACCTATATATGGCTGCCAATATTTCTAACGGGTGATGGATTACAGAGGATTCAATGAAGCTATAAAGTCACCTTCGCGAGCTACCATCTACCGGAAAGACAGGGGACATTCACAAGTAATCTAGATCTAAGCACCACGCTTACACCTAAATTACTACTTCAATCTATAGAGTCCTATAGATTAAAGTACTCAAAAGAATTGTGAACTCGAAGAACAATATGAATACAAAGTTACTTATATAAGAAGACAATAATTGAAGAACCTTAGAACCAAGTCCCGAGCGAGGGGACTTGATTCCAAAGAATACAGCCGAAGAGAAGCACCGACAGGCCGGAACTTCTCTAGAACTCTACTCTCAACTCCTCTCTCTAATTCTAAGACTAGATAGCTACCCTAAGAGGTAGATCCATTCAAGGGACCCCTTCCACGTTGATCCAACTAGAGATAATGAATTAGGATTTCAGGGATGCCTCCGTCAGGGGGGCAGGGGGCTCCTTATATAGCCCGGTGGGATGCATACGAGCCGTTCGATCAAACTGACTTCACGTACGGTGGATATGAACCCTCAAAGGCGGTGGAGGAAGCTTCCAGAAGATGAACCGAGGCGGCGTTGTGGTGGGGCCGGCTGGCCCTACGGCTTAGGCCACTCGGCACCCCATCTCGGGCTCTAGGCCTCCTCTTCGTCGTGGTGCCTCCTTGTTCCATGTACAGCCCAATGGCGCAGGTTTAAGCGTGAGATAATTTTACTAATTTGTTTGATAATTATGTCCTTCACCGTGGTTTTCTAGAACACTCCCTGAAAAATATAAAATCACCAAAACTCGTAGAATTGTTAGTTAAAACCCCATATCTTCTATGTGTATTGATCATATCTCATGTCTATTGCACTATAGAAAGTTGACGCTATCCACCGTCAACAGTGTAATGTCAATCTAGCTATACTAAGCATATAACCACAATAGACAAAGAACAATATAAGTATGAATATAAGTAGATAAGTATTCATCAATTCAATTGTAGCAATCATATAACTATACAATGATAGAGAACAAAGGCGAGAGGAGGTAAGAACTATACCAAATCCAAGCTCTTGATGGCTCCAGAATCCAAGCCTTCGCTTGCCTCCCTCTCGTTCTAACTAGCTATCTAGGCCCTAGCTAAGGAGCTCTGATTAGGGTTTCTGGCTGATGATCGGACTTCGAATGAGGAATGAATGAATGTGCCTCTCTCCTGGGGGGTCCTGCTCTCCTTTTATAGCCCTGGGCGATGATCGTGAGCCATCGGATGAAACCGACATTGGCGGACAGCTGAGATTGATCCTCAAAGGCGGTGGAGCGAACCGGGCGAAGCGGGCTACCAGTGGGCCCTGGGCCAGACCGGTCGGTCTGGGGTGGGACCGGCCGGTCCCACCTGGTGGCCGCTGGCCCTCTAGCTCGGCGTGGTGCCTTCTCGTCTCTTCTAGAATGTTCCTGCATTGCCGCGGTGTTCGATTTCCCGTTCTTTGTTCTGATAAGCTCCTGGGTTTGCGTCTTTTCTAGTTTACACCTGCAGAAATAGTGAAACACCAAAACTCGTGGAATTCTATCAGTGTAACCCTATATCTACTTTGGTGATCGCAATTGCATTCTTTTCTATGGCTAATTGATGGTTGGTTTTGTACAATAACGACCATCAACAACTCTCCTCAAGCTTAACCTTTGCTAGTCCCTTAGCAAAGAAAACCTAAAAAAAGTTATTGTAAGATATCAATGTTTGAGCATTGTAGCCATCTCGGAGCAACTCCCTTGAAGTATACATGCAGTTAGACAGAAATTCTCCTCCAAGTTATGCAATAACTGAGCAGACTTTCAAACTTACCCATATTACCTTTGACTGTGGGGCTTATTAGCTCTTCTTTGGGTCTTGAGTACTTGACAGATAGAAAGATCCTATCTAAGCACTATGTCTCAAGCTCTTGAGGATCAACTATCATTTTGGTATTTGTGACAGAAAGATCCTTGGGTCTTGAGTACTCAGAGTTTCCCATTTATGACACTCTCAGGTCTCTCAATATATGTGGTATTTATGGATTCTCACCAAGGCAGTGATGATGGTTGCCTTTCTTTTCCATCCTATAACTAAAGCTTATGTAGAGGTCATAGGTAAGGAGAAAACTGAAAGAGCAAACTTGCAATGCATATATCGTAAAGTCAAACAATGGATCCATGGAGAAACAAGTCATACAGTTGAATCAAGATGTATAGGTGGATGGATATGGTGCATATATGGTGGAACCTAATTCTACTCGGCTCCTTGAATGCCTATCACTCCTTTGAACTTTGAAAGCTGCTCAGAGGTCATGAGCTATCTTTTCTTTTTCTTTTTCTCAGGGAGTCGAGCATCTAAGTACCCATTGTTTAGCACTGGGACACTTGTCTATTTTTTTCTTTTCTTCTCTCCATTTTTTTCTCTTCTCTTTTTTTTCAAATATCTTTTTGCATAGCTCATAGCACTCCTTTTGGTATTGATGGATTTGGAGAGATAGCAATAGGAACTTGGAGCATTTATTGGGTGGCTAACCTAATGGAATATTTTTAGTGTTCTCTCGCACTGTAGGAGAAAAACATTTTTGCAATGGATGTAGATAGAATGGCATGTTGTTGCGCCTACTCTAGTGTAGAGTAGTGCATATGGAGGTGGATCTTGATTCAAGAGCATGACAAATTTCTCACCAGGGTCACAAAGGTTGACAAAACTCAATGCATGACAGCAGCATATATGTGCAAGTTTATCTAGCCTATCTCATCATGTTTGGCTCTGGTGGGAATGTAAGCTTTGTCATATAGAAACTCATCATGTTTTTGTATTTTTTAAAAGATAAATCTCCAGAACTCTAGTGTCACTTAGAATAAGATAGATAGCAGCTCAGACTTTCTCAATCTTATCAATCAGGTACCTAGACTTAGTTCAAGCATATGCAACCCACAAGTTTCAGACTCAGAGCAAATTCTCATGTCAAAACAGTTGGAGCTAAAACTTGGGAAAACTTTTGTCTAGACTCTAGGTATTTCAGAGGTGTTGTAACAGAGCAGCTTATCATCAATTCAAATCATTTCAAGAGCTTCCTTTGTATTGACTCTAGAAAAACAAATATTTTTATTTGGTTTTCATTTTTCAAAGACTCATACTATATAAAACTCTAAAGACTATAAGGACTCTAAAAAGCATGGACCTTTATGTGCCCATATATTTTTGGTATTTTTAGGTTTTCTTATAATACTGTGGTGAACCTTCATGTGCTCACATATTTTTGGTATTTTCATTTTTATGACTGACTCGATAATTGCGTAGGTACAATTACCTGGGTACCTAGGGGATGCCTTCCCCCAAGCTGGTTATTGTCGTGGTTAAGAATTGAAGCTGAGCAGTCCTCTCAATGGAGCTCATGCTTGCAAGAGCTGGTGTAGCCGAGAACCTTTATCTCATCCAACTAGAAGTTGTTTCCTTCACACAGTGGTTAGCTGTGTGTAGGGAAGGTGTACTTTGAGTGATGAAGATGATTTCTAACTAGCTCTTAGAGTCATCCTACAGTAAACATCTCATAAAACACCAAAACTCGTGGAACGGATTAGGATAAACAGTGAGTGGTTAGCCGTTTTGCGAACTGGTTTTTGTGAGAGGTTTTTAAAGGTTGTTATAGTGTATACAATGCAGCAAGATGCTCAATAATTATTTTTGAATTTTCTTTTTATCAAACAGAAAGGAAATATGCATGCTAATTTTTATTTTATTTTTAGGTCACCACAGTGAACACTCCTTTAGCTTGCACTACAGGGATGTCACATGGGGCTCTAAGGTTTTCCAAATATTTTTATGATTTTCTATAAAGATGATGAAGACTAACTAAGAATTAAAATGCAAGAAAGTAAATGGATAACTACCATTGTTACCTTATGGCAAGGGTTCGGAGTTTAGAGTCCTCCAGACAAGACTTCTCGTCGTCGTCACTCCTGGGGTGCTTCATCGGATCCCAAGGATGGGGACCCTGACGTTGGACCTCCTGGTGATAATGACTCAGTTGAGGAGGTTACCTTTTCTTTTCATACATTTGTAGGTTGTTGATGTTCCTTTGGTGCTGTAGATTCTTCTTTAATTGCCTCATCCTCAACATTGCTCTTTTGAGAGCGATTCCTCCGGCGCTAACGTCTCCTCTTGGACAGGGTGAAAGCTGCTAATCTAGGAGAGTTATAATCTTTAAATTGACAGCGTACCTTCTCTCCTGGAAATTGGAAGTGGACTTGGCCTGATCCATTGTAGATGATGGCATTGGTGGTGCTGAGGAACGGCCTCCCAAGGATGATGTGTGTCTCATCTTCTTCTCCCATGTCCAGTATCATGAAGTCGGTCGGGACGTAGTGAGTCTGGATTTTGACCATGATGTCCCTCGCTACTCCCTCCGGAAATCTCGTCATGTTGTCCGCTAGCTGCAGCTGCATATAGGTAGAGTATAGAGGTGTATCGAATAATAAGTCATATACCTTTTTAGACATGATGTTGACAGCTGATCCGTGTCGCAGAAAGCATTGTAGAAGAAGCACTGTCCAATAGTACAGTCGATGGTCGGCATGCCTGGATCATCCCTCTTGATTAAGAATGGTGAAGCTAAGAGGTGGTCATGCTTGTACTCAATAGCCTTCACTACTTGGACTTGCTTTCTCACTTGCCTTCTACTCTTGTTCTTTCTCTTTTCATTTGAATTCTTCTTCTTGGCTTCTTCAGTTCTTGGCTTGGTTGGAAAGTAAGCTCCTCTTGGATCTTGTCGATGCGGGACCAAGATGGTCTCCTATCGGCATGACTCTTGCCCAGACAGGGCCGCAAGACAGAAGCAAGAGGACCGATTCCGAGTAGATGACGTCCTATCCTAGTTAAACAGATAGAAAGTAACTTCTGTAATAGGAACAAAACTCTCTTTACTAGCCTGACTAGGATTAGAACCAAAGCTCTGGCTCTTTTCTCTCATAAAAAGGAGCCAGAGCACCCTCTTTATAACAAGCAACATACAACACACAATCATACATCAATCCAACGCAAAAGGCCAAGGCTGACTGGAGTAGAGCTTTTACTCGATGATGAGGGCTCGAACCAGGATAAACCGAGTGTCTCTTGCGTGAACCGCCGAGTTCTAGTATTTGCCGAGATCAGAATCAACTGCTACGGGAACCCCGTGGCAGGCTATCGGTGGCTAAACACCGACAGCTGTCGCGCCAGGTAGGGGTTTTCGGCGAATTCGACGTCAAAGGCTCAGCGGACCTACACACAATGCTCTTCCCGAAGGGCTTAGTCTTCGTCTTTGGAAGCTGGATCTGCGAGGCAGACAATTACGGAGCTCTCCACGGTCGACTACTTCAAGAACCCGAACCAGAGACACATAAAATTTTTCAAATCTTAAGATCTCAGAAGAAGAAACCTCAAGACTAAATCCACTGAATATGCCAAGTTGTTTCCTCTACGGTCTCGACAACACGGTGTTGGTATTAACTAAATACACACAAGAAAATATAACTATCCATAAAAGCGCACAGAGATATAATACCGTTGTAGCACTTCACCCGGAGGTTTTAAATATCGTATCCACAAGGAAACGTGTGTGATTAACTACGGTCTAACTCAACTAGAGGTGGCTAAAGATGAAAGTAGAAAGAGAAAGATTATACTAAGGTAGACACTAAGCTAAGGTTTAATATGGTTGATAATAGCGATCTATGTTGATGATAATAACAATCTATGTTGATGATAATAACAATCTGTGTTGATGATAATAGGTGTATAGTAGGTTGATGATAATAGGAGTGTAGAGAGGATAACTATGATTCTCTTCTTCTAACATTAGGTAAACTATGTCTTCTACTATTCAACTTCGAGACATTATTCAGAGCAGATTGAGTACAGAAACCTCGCCCTACTCTGATAACCGCATCCTGCCAAACCTATCAATGGGAGGTGGACTACAGAGAACTCAATAGGTCTGTCACACCTACGATCTACCATCGATCCAAAAGATTAGGGGACATTCACGATTAACCCTAGCCTAAGCACCACGCCTACACTATGATTAATACCCTACTCCCTCTAGAACAGGAATAAAGTACTCTGAAGAGTCACAAACCAGATGAACAATATAAACAAACTAAACTTAGATCAAAAGATGATTACCAGAGAAATCTCGAAGACAAACTCATGAAGAACTTGAATCCGCTGAAGTATAAGTCGTAGAAGGAGCACCGACAGCCGGCACCTCCTCCAAACTCTTCCTTCACTCTCCATCTCACTATTATATACAAGTCTAAATCCTAGAGAGGTTGATCCATTCGAGGGACCCCTCTCAGAGATTACAAATAAATTAGGGTTTTAGGAGGGGGTCTGGCCCTGTATTTATAGCCCAGTGGGAGAAATGACGTTCGTTGGATCAAACCGACTTAAGGTACGGTGGAGATGCATCCTAAGAGGTGGTGGAAGAAGCTTACAGAAGATGGACGTGAGTGGGCTCTGGGGGAGGCCGAGCGGCCCTTTGACCCATGCCGGCTGGCCTGGGCCCAAATCCATTTGGGCCCAGCTTCGTTTGTGTGTCATCTTGCTCCTTTTAGGGCCCAATGGCGCATGTTGGATTTGGGCCCAGCTTCGTTTGTGTGTCATCTTGCTCCTTTTAGGGCCCAATGGCGCATGTTTCAATCTGGAGTTGATATCTTTTGATTCTGGGCTTCAAATATGGCAAATGATATGTCCATTTCGATCATCTCGACGAGCCCGTCGCAATGGTGTAGTATAATTCCTTATTTGAGATACTTTTATTTGATAGAAAACTACAAAATCCTACAAAACAAGTGAGAACACCAAAACTCGTAGAACTCGTTAGAATCAAAACCTACAACTATGCTTTGCAATTCATTTTATATCAATTTATGCAAAAATTGATGGTTATATTTGGTACTGAACGACCATCAACAACACCCCCAAGCTTACCCTTTGCCAGTACTGAGCAAAGCCTAATTACTAATAAACTTGGATCAGGAGTTGTTACAATGCTTTTACTCCTCAAAGGTACATATACTTTCAAAGAGAAATTCTCCTCCGGATTAGACAAAACTGTTCTAACTTTCAAACTTACCCATATTACCTATGACCATAGGGCTTCTTAGCTATCACCTGGGTCTTCAGCCATTGAAGGATAGAACAATAAAGTCAACCACTATGTCTCAAATTCTTCACTCAACCAATATTCCGGAGTTTTTTTATAAGTTTTCGAAATAAAACTCAGAGCTTAATTGCATGACACCCTCAAGTCTCTTGATATATAGTATTTATGGATCTCACTGAGGCATTATAATGTTATGTCCTCCTACAACTAAGCATTATAGTGGAGCTCATAGGAGTGGCACAAACAAGGATGAGCACACTTGCAATGTATATATTGTAAAGTCAAACAATGGATCCAAAAAGAGTCAAGTCATACAATCAAACCAAGATGTGCATGTGTATGGAATATGGTGGATAGGTGTATATATGGTGGCTAATCCTATTTCTACTTTTGCTCTTGGGAAATAAATCTCTTCTAGGAACTTTAAAACATTCATAGGAAAACATGGGCTATCTTTATTCTTTCTTTTTTCTCTTTTTTCAGGGACGTGGGCATTTGAGTACCCATTATTTTAATTTCTTGAACACTTGTCCTTTTCTTTTTTACTCCCTTCTCTCTTTTTTTTTAAACTCTTGCTTTTGCATAGCCACATGCATCCTTCGAATAATAATTTGGAGAGATAACAATGAAGAACTTTGAGCATTTAAATAGGGGTTTATCCTATGGGGTTTATTTTTGGGTGTTCACTCCCAGTGTAGGAGAAAAATATTTTCTAGATGAAAGTGGAAAATGATTGCGCTTACTCCCAGTGTAGGAATAATGCATATATAGTGGAGTGTGTGTGTGTGATCTTGATTTTAAAAGCATGACAAGGCTCTCTAAGGTATACAACAAAGGTTGACTAAACTCAATACAAAACAAGCAGCATAAATGAGCAAAGGTTTCCTATTCTAAATGTATGTCATATATGGCTTTGGTAGGAATTCAAACTTTGTCATACAAGAGCTCATCATGTAAGGTTTTGAGTTTTTTTATAAGATAAATCTCCAGAACTTAGTATCGCTAGGAATAAGATAAATAGCAGCTCAACTTCCTTATATCATATCCCTTAATCACCTAGACTCGAGATCAAGCATATGCCTCCACAAGTTTCAGGTTCAGAGTAAATTCTTATATTAAAGCAGTCATATCCAAAACTCAGGAGAATTTAAGGTTGAAAACTAGACACTTGAAAGGAATTACGATAGAGCAACTATTCATCATCTCCAATTCAAAATTATATTGTTCTCCAGTTTTTATTTGACTCCTAGCAACCTAGATAAAACTTATTAAGTATACTCTATGATTACACCTTAATAAAATATCTTTATTTGGTTTTAACTGTTATTCATCTTTTATTTTAACTAATAGACTCACAAAAAGACTACGGACATGAACCTTCATGTGCCCATATATTTTTGGTATTTTATGACTAAGACAGACTTCGATAATCGCTTAGTGTTGACACAAAATGCGGCATGACCGTGCCTCACACACAGCAAGCGAAAAGCGTGGCTTCAATCGAACAGCCGCACGGTTTGGAAATCCGAAGCGTGCCGATCAATTTGACCTGAAAGTGACAAGGGACAAAAGATTGTTAAATACAAAATCGAACATGCCGGATGAGACCCGACAGTTCCGTATATACGCCCCCAAAGCCACTTACGACGATATACAGCTATAAAAGCTGTCTGCCAATCATGCATATGATTTATTCGGCTAATATGAAGACAAAACACGTGGAACATTTGATTGCCGAACGCGCATGTATGAGAAAGACATGTTTGAACAAGTAAAAATTGATCATGAATTGAAAGCATAACCAAGCTCGGCGATCCGGCCGATTCGATTCGTCCATGAAGAAGGAACAAACAAGCTATCACGAATAAACCCGTCAAGAACTTGTATCCGCCGCACGACACCGGTCCTATCAAGATTCAAACGCTTCTAACGTGCAAGAACCCGCAACATGTAACAATCTAGATTGATCTTATTCGCTATATAGGCATATGAGCTATCTTTCATGGTGACATGATATGTACGTCAAAGAGCAAATAGATCTATGAAAATAAAGAGCCGAAAACAACCAATCTAGATTGGGCAAAAGAGTGTTACAAATAAATAAAAAGCATTAAACACATGCAACATGTGATAACTTAATGAATCTACTAGATCTTGCCAAAATCTAATAGAGCCGATAACTATCTTACTTCACTAAGCTATCAAGCGGACGCCTTGCCGCACGGCCATCTAGTCGAGATAAACAAAGCATAAGCAAAGACTTCTTGATCGTCAAGCAGACGCCTTTGCCGCCATCCCGATCGAGACAAAACAAGACTACTTGCATCAATATCTAAATCCACCGCATGATACTAGACATGATAGCAAGGTTGCCGGAACTTACGGAGGTCGACGGATCGATGGCTCCTCTCGAAGAACTCGGCGACACGACAAAAAGGACTCGAAACTT